>OY740801.1:26247434-26404934 GCA_963514005.1 Raja brachyura
AAGAGAGGGGGGCTGGTGTTGGATCTTGGTTTAACATCGCATTCGACAGGCTGACAGAATAGGTTAGAAACCTCTGACGTGACGCTTTGTACTGTTCCCCCAGGCCTGCCTGCTGCCGTTATTCTCGTACATCGTGGAGCGCCTCTGCGCCTGCTGCTATGAACAGGCGTGGTACGCCAAACTCGGAGGTGTCGTCTCCATCAAGTTTCTAATGGAGCGCCTGCCTTTGATCTGGGTCCTGCAGAACCAGCAAACCTTCCTGAAGGCTCTGCTCTTTGTCATGATGGACCTGACCGGAGAGGTACCGTGCATTGCGTGGGGGTCATAAGTCGTGAGTGCTGCACCACGCGCGCAGCGGGCAGAGCTGCTGCCTCACAGCGCCAAAGCCCCCGGGTTCGATCCTGACCTTGGGTGCCTGTCTGTATGGAGTTTGCACGTTCTCCCTGTGTGGCAGGTGTGGGCTTTCTCCGGGTGCTCTGGTTTCCTACAACATCCGAAAGACGTGTGGGTTTGTCGGTTAATTGGCTTCTGTAATTTGTCCCGATTGTGTAGGGAGCAGATGAGAAAGCGGGATAACATAAAACTAGTGTGAACGGGTGACCGATGGTCGGCATGGACTCAGTGGGCCGAAGGGCCTGTTTCCATGCTGTATCTTTCAATCAATCATCGCATATTTTTGAAATTGGTTGCTTTAAATCTAAACTAAAACTACACAGTGGGAATCTGGGATAGAAATTCATCTCTGACAGCCAATCCTGAATAGGGACCTGAGGGACAACTTTTTTTACACAAAGGCTGGTATGTTTATGGAGCTGCCGCACTATCACAACATTTAAATGTGGACAGGTACATGGATAGGATAGGGTTAGTGGCATGTTCTTCCTGTGACTGTGGGCTTCCTCCGGGTGCTCCGGTTTACACCTACACTCCAAAGACATGTGGGTTCGTAGGTTAATTGGCTTCTGTAAATTGTCCCCCAGTGTGGATAGATTTTAGGATAGAGCTGGTGTATGGGTGATCGCTGGTCGGCATGGAGGGCCTGTTTACACTTTATCTCCAAAAGAAAAACTCTCCCCTCCCATCCTAAAGGGGATTTGCTTAGATGGGGCATCTTGGGCGGCATGCACTTGTTGGGCAGAAGGGCCTGTTTCCGTGCCGTGTGACTATGGGTCTACATGGGCCATGTTGGTGGGCACGGGCCTGTTTGACTCTTGATTCTGCGGCTGCCTGAAGGGATAATTCTGCTCCGCTCAGGTGTCCAACGGTGCCGTTGCCATGGCCAAGACCACCTTGGAGCAGCTGCTGGTTCGCTGTGCCACCCCCCTGAAGGAGGAGGAGAAGTTGGAAGAGCTGTTGATGGCCCAGGAGAAGTCGTTCCACCACGTGACCCACGACCTGGTGCGCGAGGTCACGTCGCCAAACTCCACCGTGCGGAAGCAGGCCATGCACTCGCTGCAGGTGCTCGCCCAGGTGACGGGGAGAAGCGTGACGGAAATCATGGAGCCCCACAAAGAGGTGAGCTTCATCCCGGAGTCATCAGCATTCAATTGTCACGTACTGGGCCGTTGCAATGGCGCAGCTGGTAGGTTCAATCTAGTGGCATAAGTCTCATGCACTAGGGTGGCACAGCTGGTAGAGCTGCTGCCTCGCAGCGCCAGAGACCCGGGGTCAGGGTTCCATCCTGACTTGGTGTGATGTCTGTGTGGAGTTTGCATGTTCTTCCTGTGACTGTGGGCTTCCTCCGGGTGCTCCGGTTTCCACCCACACTCCAAAGACATGTGGGTTCGTAGGTTAATTGGCTTCTGTAAATTGTCCCCTAGTGTGGGTAGATTTTAGGATAGAACTGGTGTATGGGTGATCGCTGGTTGGCACGGAGGGCCTGTTTACACTTTATCTCCAAAAGAAAAGCTCTCCCCTCCCATCCCCAAAATGTAGACCAGGCGCAAATGTCCGTGCGGAACAAGGCTGAATGTTGAGGTTAGTTCAGAGATACAGAATGGAAACGGGCTCTCCAGCCTAATTAGTAGCAACATTCAAAGAACATTTGAACAAGTACGTGGATAGGAAAGGTTTTGAGGGATGCTAACCTAGACCGGGCATCTTGATCAGCATGGACAAGTTGGGCTGAAGGGCCTGTTTCTGTACTCGATGACTCTGACTTGTCAAAGCACTCTGAAGATACCTTGTCATGAGGATGCTTTACCATTACTGACCTCTGTGATGTGAGATTATAAACTTGCTAATATCTTCTTCTTTCGTGTGGCATGCACAGCCTAAAGTTGTAGGACAACTTGTTCTATTTGATCTTCTGTTTGTGCACATCGAGTTGATTGCATTAGTCGAATCAGGGCAATCTTCCACCCCACTTGCTAATATAACGGGTGAATAGTGAAGATTTTTAGTTCAGTAGCCTTTGGCAAACCCAGTTTCCATGGATGTGTTAATTTACAGTGGTATGCTGCTAAAGCTTTTGTGGTTACTGTTGAACGATGTGAGTGTCCGTGTGGAACTGTCCCATGCGGCCAATGCTGATGTGATCCTGGACTTTTCCTTGTGTCGCCAGGTCCTACAAGACATGGTCCCACCCAAGAAGCACTTGCTGCGACACCAGCCGGCAAACGCTCAGATCGGCCTGATGGAAGGGAATACATTTTGCACCACGCTCCAGCCCAGACTCTTCACCATGGACCTAAACGTCGTGGAGCACAAAGTCTTTTATACCGAGGTAGGCCATGGCTGGGAGCGGCTCACTGCTTCCCTTTGAGCAGTTTGGCTTTAGTTTAGGGGCAGCAGCAGAGTTGCTGCCTCACAGCGCCAGAGACCCGGGTTCGATCCTGACCATGGGCGCTGCCTGTATGGAGTTTGTATGTTGTTCTTCCTGCGACTGCGTGGGTTTTCTCTGGGTGCTCCGGGGTTTCCTCCCACACTCCAAAGATGTGCAGGTTTGCAGATTAATTGGCTTCGGTAAAAATTGTAAATTGTCATTGGATAGGAGAGGAGCGTAGGACAGTGCTAGTGTACGGGGATCACTGGTCGGAGAGGAGGGCCTGTGTCACTAAACTAAATAACTTCAATGAAACGTATTGTCATGTGCACCAAGTCCCAGTGAAAAGCTTTATGTTGCGTGCCATCCAATCAGCAGAAAGTGGAAGAAGGGTTCTGGCCCGAAACGTCACCCATTCCTTCTCTCCAGAGATGCTGCCTGACCCACTGAGTTACGGCAGCATTTATTTTTTGTACACAGAGGGTGGTGGGTGCCTGGAATGCGATGCCCGGGATGAAGGTGGAGGCAGATGCGCTCGTGGCATTTGAGGCTTTGAGATAGGCACAAGGATGTGTAGGGAATGGATCACCTGCAGGCAGATGAGATTAGCTTATTTTGGGATTTTGATCTTGATGTTTTTTCTGCAGTCAGTTAGCAGAGCATTGTACCTTCATAAACATTTCTGAAGCTGCTGTGATATAATTGGAAGTTACTGCCCAACAAGTAGATTCACAAGGACGTTGCCAGGACCCGAGGTCCTGAGCTACAGGGAGGGGTTGAGCAGGCTAGGACTTTATTCTTTGGAGCGTAGGAGGATGAGGGGTGACCTTATAGAGGAGAACAAAATCAAGAGAGGTTTAGATTGGGTAAACACACAGAGTCTCTTGCCCAGAGTATGGTCATCGAGAACCAGAAGACATAAGTTTAAGGGGAAGAGGGAAAAATAGTTAATAGGAACCCGAGGAGTAACATTTTTTACACAGAGGGTGGTGGGTGTATGCAAGGAGCTGCTGGAAGATGTAGTTGAGGCAGGTACCATCCCGACTTTAAAGAAGCATTTAGACAGGTAAATGGAAATGACGGGTTTAGAGGGATACGGGCCAAACGCAGGCAGGTGGGACGAGTGTAGGCGGGGCATGTTAGTCGGTGTGTGCAAGAATGGGCCGAAGGGCCTGTTTCCACGCTCTGCCTCGGTTCAAAAAGACCATCCCATTACTTTGACTGATGAGTTGGCTCCTGAAGTTTCCTTTTTAATAAGTTCAGCCTTGCTGGGCTTCTATCTCCAGCGCTGTGACTGGCATTTTAATTTCAAGGCTGTCCATACACACAGCAATCAGCGGCAAGACAGAACCGTTTACTTCAAGCAGATACATGTCTCGGGCAATTCAATTCACCAGAATATTAGTGTGTCAACATTTCTGCGCATCAGTCAGGCGATTGGACAGTTGGTACAGATCTCTAAGTCGTGTATTCGCACATGGAATGAAGCCTGAGGAAGCGCTGTGCTATCTGACCCTCTTTCAAATTAAACTTGAAACTATTTCCATCGCCCATTCCATCCTTGCTACCTCTCCTACCCACCGCCCTTAAAGTACCGCTCACACCCCCTGCCCCCCCCCCCCTTCGGCTCTGAGCCCCCATCATCCCCCCCCACAATACCTCGCCCGAGCATCCCTCCATCCTCTTCTCTCCCCTACTGACTTCTCACCGTAAAGCCGTGCCCTCTAGTCTTTGACATTTCCTCTCTGGGGGAAAAAAGGTTGCGTCTGTCTACCCTATCTATGCCTCTCACTGTTTTACACACTTGTCCCTTGTTCCAGATGCTCACATTTGCCGGCACGTGATCCATATCCCTCCATTCCCTACATATCCTTGTGCCTATCCTAAAGCCTCTATCCAACAGAAACTCCCGCCCACCAAGGCCGTGCCGACCAGCGATCACCCCGCACATCCTACAATCTACGGACAATTTACAATTTACCGAAGCCAATTAACCTACAGAACTGCACGTCTTTGGAGTGTGGGAGGAAACCGGAGCTCCCGGAGAAAACCCGAGCATTCGCAGGGGGAATGTGCGAGCTCCGTACTGACAGTACCCGTAGTGAAGATGGAATCCGCCGCTCTCAGGCAGCTTCTCTACCGCTGAGCCACTGTGCGCCTCCCAAGCATACAAACTGTCAGAAAAAGGGTCTCGACTCAATATATCATCTGTTCCTTTTCTCCAGAGATGCTGCTTTACCCCCTGAGTTACTCCAGCTTTTGTGTCTTATCTTCAATGTACCAGTAGCTACCTTGGTGTTGCATGTGGGAGCTTGGTAGGTTCAACTTGGTTGCCACTGTGCCCAATAATGGGCGAATGATGAAACGCACCACACTGATTTTGAAGAGCCTTGACTATCCCAAGAATAGAAATGATCCCGTCTGGAAGGGAAATGACCTTGGTGGTTATTATTATTAACCTCCCAACTGGTTCCCTTTAACATTGTAGCAGTTTAGCCTTTTCCTCTGAAAGAATCAAGTACGCAACCTTGTTTTCCAGCTCCCTTTCATGATCTGCTGTAAATAAAGTGTTGGTTTAAAAGTAGTGGTGATTATAAGATGCATTTACACAAGGTTTATGTGCCAGAGCAATGCACAAAACACAAATTGATGGAGGAACTGAGCGAGTCTGGTAGCATCTGAGTAGGGAATGGACGCACAATGTTTCAGGTCAGGAGCCTTCTCCAGGTTCAGAGTCTGAAGAAGTGTCGCAGCCTGAAACATTGCCTGTTCATTTCTTCCCCACACTTGCTGAATTTCTCTAGCACCTTGAGTAGAGCTGCTGCCTCTCAGCGCCAGAGACCGGATTCACAAGTTATTGGGGTAGAATTGGGCCATTCGGCCCATTGAGTCTACTCCGCCATTCAATCATGGCTGATCTCTGCCTCCTAATCCCATTTTCCTGTCTTCTCCCCTTGACACCCGTTCTAATCAAGAATTTGTCTATCTCTGCCATAAATATCCACTGACTTGGCCTCCACAGCCCTCCCTGGCAATGAGTTTGACAGATTAACTGCCCTTCGACTAAAGAAGTTCCTCCTCGCCTCCTTTCTAAATGAGCTCCCTTTAATTCCTGGACTCTCCCACCTCCCTTGATCCTACCTCGCGTGCTGTCCATGTGAAGTTTGCACGTTCTCCCTACGACTATGTTGGTTTCCTCTGGTTGCTCCCAGAGACTTGTGGGTTTGTGGGTTATTTGGCCTCTGTAAATTGCCCCTAGTGTGTAGGGAGTGGATCAGAGGGTGGGATAACATAGAACTAGTGAGGACGAACGGGTGAACAATGGGGAGCGTGGACTCGGTGGGCCGAAGAGCCTGTCACCATCCTGCATCTCTAACCGAAACTAAAAAAACGTACGCGTTCGCAGTTTCTCTTGTTTCCACGTGTGCTGGAAGTGTTTGCATGGGTACAAAGCTGTCATCAGTAACAAATGTCCATCAGTTGATTGCTTCCATTTAGTAAGTGATGGGAATGGATTTGCTGAGTGCTTTTATCTTGTTCCAGCTGCTGAATCTGTGTGAGGCTGAAGACATCGCACTCATGAAACTGCCCTGCTACAAAAGCCTGCCTTCACTCGTGCCTTTACGCATTGCTGCCCTAAGTAAGTGAAACGAGAGCATCTGCACAAAGCAACTAGCATGCCTTCTCTCATCCAAGTCTGTCCAACCTCTCCTTATAACCTCTCCTGTTGGACGGAACAGCGGATGCTGGTTTCTGCCGAAGATAGACACAAAATGCTGGAGTAACTCAGCGGGGCCGGCAGCACCAGGCAGAGAGGCTGCCTGATCCGCTGGGTTACTCCAGCACTTTGTGTCTCTTCTTATAACTAACGCCTTCGAATCCGGGCAGCTTCCTAGTAAAACTCTTCCGCACATCTCTCCTCAGCCTCCACGTCCTTCCTGTGATGGGGAGACCCGAAGGCTGGCATGCTGACGCAGCGGTAGAGCTGCTGCCTTACAGCGCCAGACGTCCTGGTTCGATCCTGACTACAGGTGCTGCCTGTACGGAGTTTGCACGTTCTCCCCATGACCACGTGGGTTTTCTCCGGGTGCTTCAGTTTCTCCCCCCCCCACTCCCCAAAGACATGCAGCTTTGTAGGTTAATTGACCGGTAAAAGTTGTAAAATTGCCAGTAGCGTGTAGGATGGTGTTAGTGTAAGGGGTGATTGCTGGTCGGCATGGACTCAGTGGGCCGAAGGGCCTGTTTCCGTGCTGTGCCGCTAAACTAAACTAAAAACACGAGCGAAAGGTTTTTACTGTTTCTCAGTACGCGTGACAATAACAAGCCAATACCAAATATCCTTTGAGAGTGGCCTTCAGAATGTGTCACCGGTTTATTTTGCCTTGTGGGTGGAGCATTGATGTTATAACTGCTCTGCCGTTCTCCTTCGAACAGATGCCCTGGCCGCCTGCAATTACCTGCCTCAGTCGCGAGAAAAAATCATCGCTGCGCTGTTCAAGGCGCTGAACTCGACCAACAACGAACTGCAGGAGGCGGGAGAGGCCTGTATGAGGAAGGTCAGTCGCAGCTGTACTGGAGGCGCGGGAGTCTTGAGGAAAGCACAGAGTGCTGGAGGAACTGAGTGGGTCAGGCAGCACCTGTGGAGGGGATGGACAGGTGATGTTTTGGGTCGGGACCCTTCTTCAGGCTGATTGTATTCGGGTGGGAAAGGGGAGGTGTGAGTGGGACAAAGCCTGGCAAGTGAGTTTGAGTTTGAGTTTAGTTTATTGTCATGTGTGCCGAGGTACAGTGCATAGAGTCCGTGTTGCGTGCTATCCAGTCACCATGATTACCATCAAGCCGTCCACGTTGTACAGATACAGGACAAAGGGAATAACGTGAGTGCCGTTTAGTGCGAGATATGTCCAGTAAAGTCCTATCAAATATGGTCTGAGAGTCTACAGTGCTGTTATCAGGCAAATGAACAATCCTGCCAGCAACTAGAGAGCGGTAACTTGCCTCTAGCGAGTGTGATAGCGAGTGTGAATGGGTGCTCAATGGTTGGCATGGATACAATATGGAAACTATCTTGGTTCACCCCCCAATCCCCTCTCCATTCTCCTCCCCTCCACATGCTGGTTTACACAAGAAACACTCAGTGAGTTGCCCCAGCACATTGTATTTTGCACAGGAATTCTGTTTAGTTTAAGCACCAGCACTGACTATTCTCACTGTGCACCAGCCATTGTGATCACTATGATTGTCCATGGTTATAATTGTGTGCGGATTATTGTTCCCTTTTGTGTTTGCGCTGTTAGTTTTTGGAGGGAGCCACAATAGAAGTGGATCAGATCCACACGCACATGCGGCCCCTGCTGATGATGCTGGGCGACTATCGCAGCCTGACCCTGAACGTTGTCAACCGCCTCACGTCCGTCACAAGGCTTTTCCCCAACTCCTTTAACGACAAATTTTGTGACCAGATGATGGTAAGTCGATGATCAATCTTATTGATTAACAGAATTGGCAGGGTGGCACAGTGGCGCATGACGCGGCTGGTAGAGCCACTGCCTCATGGCGCTGGAGACCTGGGTTTAACCCTGACCTCGGGTGCTGACTGTGTGTGGAGTTTGTACCGCAGATAGACGGAGCGCTGGAGTAAGTCAGCGGGTCAGGCAGCAGCTCGGGAGAAAAGCAATGGGTGACTTTTCGGGTCGAGACCCGTCGTCAGAATGAGGGACTGAGTTTGTATGTTCTCGCAACCTACAAACCTGCACGTCTTTGGGATGTGGGAGGAAACCAGAGCACCCGGAGAAAACATCCCAAAGACGTGCAGGTTTGTAGGTTAATTGGCTTGTGTAAACTGTCCCTGGTGTGTAGGATGATCGCTGGTCGGCATGGACTCAGTGGGCCGAAGGGCCTGTTTCAATGCTGTATCTCTAAAACTAAAATTAAAAGGTACAGCACAGAAATAGGCCCTTGTGTCTACAATGTCTGTGCCGGACACGATGCCAAGTTAAACTAATCTCTGTGTTAGAATGACAGCGCAGTGGCAAATGGCGCATTTGGTGCACCGCACCGCCGGAGACCAGGGTTCGATCCTGACCTGGGGCGCTGTCTATGTGCGGAGATTCCATGTTTTCCCCGTGACTGCGATGGTTTTCTTTGGGCTCCTCCCACATCCCGCAGACGTGAAGGTTTGTAGGTTAATTGGCCCTCTGTAAAATTGCCCTCGGAGCAAAGTGGCCCATTGTGAGCTGCTGAGAACGTCGGGAGCATCCGTCCGTTCAATTGGCATTCAAGGCACTGGGTGATCTGCCATGCACTAATTGTAGTGGCAGTGAGTTTTCCTGATTTCCTGACACTATTCCTCTCTGGACAAGCAACCAGCTAGATCGTCAGTCTGGTTGCATTAGGACTGGAAGGCATCAAAAACCCTCAGCTCGTTCCCCAGCTGAAAAATTTCAAACGCGTTACGATTGACTGGGCAAGTCTGTGGGCTCCTGGTCTTCATTACTTATGCGCAGCTAAAGGTTTGATATTTCCAGTAAGTGTTCACTGATTTTAAAGGCACCGACCTGCTGCTACCATGTCACACCACTGGCCGCAGCATTGCAAACCACAACACGTTCAAGATGGGGGGGGCACCATGGCACACCGGTAGAGCTGCTGCCTTGCAACACCGGAGACCCGGGTCCCATCCTGCTGTCTGTACGGAGTTTTTACGTTCTCCCTGGGACCGCGTGGGTTTTCCCCGGGTGCTCCAGTTTCCTCCTACACTCCAAAGACATTCAGTGATTTGTAAGTGAATTGGCTTTGGTAAGAATTGTAAATTGTCCCTAGTGTGTAGGACCGTGCTAGTGTACAGGGGTCGGAATGGGCTTGGTGGGCCGAAAGGCCTGTTTCCACACTGTAACACTAAACTAAACTAAAATGAAGCAAACTATTAATGGGAGTAAATAATGGAAGAACGATTTGCACATGAGAGACAGCGGATATTGGTAATTAACACTTTTGAGTTTTAGTTTAGTTTAAAGATACAGCATGGAAACAGGCCCTTTGGCCCATCAAGTCCACATGGACAATCAATCATCCGTTCACACTGGTTCTCAATTCTCCCACTTTCTCATCCACTCCCTACACATTTCCTCCCACGTCCCAAAGACGTGCAGGTTTCTCTCTCTTTGAACCTTAAATCACCCATTCCTTCTTCTCACTGCCCCAGTCTCGGAAATACAAACACTAACCTGCTTGTAAACCTGCCTTTACACTTGCTTGTGGTCAGGATCGAATTTAAACCTGCGCACGTTCGCTTCTGTCCTCCCTGACTTTATGGCGTTCGCAGTGGCACAGCGGGTGGAGCCGCTGCCTCACAGCAGCAGAGACCCGGGTTTGATCCCGACCTCTGGGTGCTGCTGTGTGGAGTTTGCATGTTCTCCCTGTGATCACGTTGGTTTCCTCTGGGTGCTACAGTTTAGTTTAGTTTTGGTTTATTGTCACGTGTACTGAGGTACCGTGAAAATTGTTTTGTTGCGTGCTAACCAGTCAGTGAAAAGATTATGCATGAATCCAGCACAGAGTACAGATGCATGATAAAGGGGATAATGTTTAGTGCAAGATCAAGTCCAGTAAAGTCTGATTAAAGATAGTCCGAGGGTCTCCAACGAGGCCGATAGCAGCTCAGAGCTGCTCTCTAGTTGTTGGTGGAATAGTTTCCTCCCACATCTAAAAGGCGTACTGGTTTGAGGGTGAATTGGCCTCTGTAAATTGCCCCTTGCACGTAGGGAGTGGATGCAAAATTGAGATAACGTTGAACAAACGTGAACAGGGTATCAATGATCGGCGTGGACTCGGTGGGCTGAAGGGCCTGGCTTCATGCTGTATCTGTAAAAAGGAAAACATATAATTGAATGCAGGGAGGAAATCGCCAGAGATACCATAATATTAAGAATAAAGTATGATCTTTGGTGTAATTATAGCTTGCTGAGGATAGTGCTAAATGGAAAGCTTACTTCACAATCATATGGATAAAGTTGCTGAATATTCCATCATAATTGGTCAGCAATTTCTAAATTGGAAATAATTATAAATTGGAAAATTGCCCAAACCAGTCACTGGGAATAATGTATTGGGTAAGTTGTTCGTTCTATTCAATTGAGTGAAAAATGTGTGATGATTTTACAGCCAATTTCCGATGTCGGATGAAGAAAAGTGTTTAACTATTTGAGTGCCAGAGTTTGATTTAGCTGCACAATAGAACGACGGATAACTTAATCAATTTTCTGCACCTGGTGTGGACGCTTACAAAAACCTAGAACAAGAACAGAAAATGCAGGGGAATGACGCAAAGTGCTGAGTAACTCCTGACGCGGAACATCATCTGCTCTTTTTCTCCAGAGGTGCTGCCTGACCCGCTGAGTTGCTCCAACATTTTTGTGTCTGTCTTCGGTACAAACCAGCATCTGCCGCCCCTTGTTTCTGGACAAATGCCGGAACTGCAATGCCGGGGGGGAATTTGGCATATTTCATAAATAATGGGGACCAAAAGGGCCTGAGCAAAGATGGGGACGAGAGGACTGTTGTAAATATCCTCATAAACGTTCAGATGTTAAAGAATGTGTAGGAAGGAACTGCGGATGCTGGTTGATACTGAAGAGAGGCACACAGTGCTGGAGTAAGTAGCTCAGCAGGTCAGGCAGCATCTCTGAGGAAAAAGAAAGGTGACGTTTTGGGTCGGAACCCTTCTTCAGATGTTAGTCATCTGCTGGCTGAGTGGTGATAACTTGGGCACTATGGCTGGGTTATTAATTGCAGCCTGTGTATTGATTTTAAAACCCGTATGGCCGCGCTTTTCAGCAGCAGTGTCCCAATGCACTCGGCTTGAACATCTTTGGAATAATCGAAGGGACGCAACTTATACATTTTGCCAGTTTAATTAAACTTTCTGAACCTGGTGAGATGGATTGTATCATTCTGTTCATCTTAATCTCCTCTGTGGCTGTACTTTTGTGATTTATAATTATCTTGCTTATAGAAATTAATGAGATGACCCCAAACTGCAGTGAAAGCCTCTGTGATAATCAATCCAGCAAATTATTCTGTTGTGAAGGACAATTGTACACAATGGCTTAAAATTTGGCGAGGAAAAATGTGAATTTAGAAAGGGCATCCAATGTCTCAGCTTTTCAAACAAGATGTCTTTGCTGTTTCCAGACTCCGTGTGACCAAATTCTGCTCATAGAAACATAGAAGCATTGAAATTAGGTGCAGGAGTAGGCCATTCGGCCCTTCGAGCCTGCACCGCCATTCAATATGATCGTGGCTGATCATTCAACTCAGTATGCCGTACCTGCCTTCTCTCCATACCCCCTGATCCCCTTAGCCACAAGGGCCACATCTAACTCCCTCTTAAATATAGCCAATGAACATGGCCTCAACTACCCTCTGTGGCAGAGAGTTCCAGAGACCCACCACTCTCTGTGTGGCTTGGGTAGCTTACAACCCAACGGTATGAACATAGAAATGTAATAATAGACCAAAGATAGGCACAAAATACTGGTGGGCCAGACAGCATCTCTGGAGAAAATGGATAGGTGACATTTCGGGTCAGGAAGAAGAGGAGTGGTCCCGACCCGAAACGTCACCTATCCCTGTTCGCCAGAGATGCCGCCTGACCCGCTGAGTTGCTCAGCACTTTCGATCAATTATTTTGGTGCAGGACTGGAGTCACTTGTAGGTCTGGCCTGAGTTAGCATTGCAGGGTTCCTCTCTCAAATTCAATGAATGTTGCTATGTTTTCAATAATCTGAGTGCATTATGATTATTTCACTGACTCCAATGTATTTATTTAATTCTTTAACTAACAGATTTCAAATACAGAAATTCCCATGCTGGGATTTAAACTCTCAACCTCTGGTCTATTCCTCCAGGAATGATTGCACCTAAGTAACTTGAGAATTCGGCGATCTGATTTTTTTTTCAATCACGGCATTATAAAATGAATCCTGCAAGTGAGCCGGTCTTTTAACTTACAAATACACAAAGTGCTGGAGTAACTCAGCGGGTCAGGCGTTTTGGGCCTGTTATTTTAAATTTTTCATTTTCACAATTCAGTCACTCATCAGATGAAGCAAGGCATCCTAGAATTGCAAATGCCATTTTAATGCCAGTAGATTAATTTTGAGAGGTATAGACAGGGTAGAGAGTCAGAACCTTTTTGCCAGGGTGGAAATGCCAAGAGTAGAGGGTAATGAAGACTAGATGGGGGCAAATACTTCAAGCAAATGTGCAGTGGGGCAAGTATTTTTACCGTCTGAGTGGTGGGTGCCTGGAACGCGTTGCCAGGACTGATGGTGGGTCGGGTAGGATAGTAGCGATTAAGAGGCTTTTGTGATATGCAGGGATGGAGGAATAAGAGTCATGTGCACACAGAGGAGATTAGTTTAACCTGGCATCGTGTCCGGCACGCACATTGTGGACAGATTAGCCTGTTTCTATGCTAGTTCTGGTTTATTGTTTTAGCAATACAGCATTGAAACAGGCCCTTCGGCCCACTGTGCCAACCTGCGATCATCCATATTCTAGTTCTAGCCGGTACACCAGGGACAAGCCAATTAACCTACAAACCTGCACATCTTTGGAATGTGGGAGATACCCAGGGGAAACTCACGAGGAGAACATGCGAACTCCGTACAGACAGCACCTGAGGTCAGGATCGAACCCGGGTCTCTGGCGCTGTGAGGCAGCGGCTCTGCCACTGTGCAGCCTAGGTTCTATGTTCTATTAAAGGAGCTAATGAATTCAGTGTGTAAAATTATTCTAATGGACGACACTCTTGTTTTCAAAAACAGCAACACCTGCGCAAGTGGATGGAGGTGGTGGTGCTCACACACAAAGGAGGGCAGAGAAGCGATGGCAACGTAAGTCTCGTAACCAAGTCCATTGTGGGATACATCTACTTCACAAACCTCTGATGCCTGTTTGAACAAATTATGCTGGAGATTATCCATCCATGGTTCAATGGTACTTTGTTCTTGCGTGTAACTAAGAACAGGGAAATTAATTTTTAGATACAGTTCAGAGACAATCCTATACATTAGGCACAATCATACTAAGTGTGAGAGTGTAGAGTCATAGAGTTATACAGTGTGGAAACTGGCCCTTTGGCCCAACATGCCCACGCCGTCCCACCAAGCCCCATCCACACTATTCCCACCTGCCTACGTTTGGCCTATATCCCTCTAAACCTATCCTATCCATGTACCTGTCCAAATGCCTTTTAAACCTGCCTCAACTACCTACTCTGGCAGCTCATTCCATATACCTACCACCTCTTGTGTAAAATAAAAGTTGCCCCTCAGGTTCCAGATTCTCTAAATCTTACCCCCTGCCCTCACTGTAAACCTATGACCTCTGGTTCTTGCTTCCTCTACTCTGGGTAAAAGATTCTGTGCATTTGCCCTAGCCTACAGAGAGTGGACCACACTGAGTCAGTGCACGTATGATCAAATATAGACAATAGGTGCAGGAGTAGGCCATTTGGCCCTTCGAGCCAGCAGCGCCGTTCAATGTGATCATGGCTGATCATCCCCAATCAGTACCCCGTTCCTGCCTTCTCCCCATATCCCCTGACTCCACTATCTTTAAGAGCCCTATCCAGTTCTCTTTTGAAAGCATCCAGAGAACCTGCCTCCACCGCCCTCTGAGGCAGAGAATTCCACACTCACCCTCTGTAAACAAGTACGCCTGTTCCTTTTCTCCTGGCCGAGTTATTCCAGCACCTTTTGTCAGTCTTCAGTTCACAAGTCGCCACACTTCAGGCGCCATCTTGTACCCTTCAAGCCCAATGTTTAAAAAAACTTGGCCGTAAGGCTCGTTGTCCTGGCGATGGCCTTGGGTCGGAGTTGTAGTGGTCGGCCTGGCCAGGCAATGTTGTCGGTGTCCTCCACCACGCAGCTCCGTGCCGCGTCCGATCTGCGCGCTCCGCCTCTTGGAGCAGCACCTGAGCCAACCGAGCCCCAGGCTGCTGCAGGGCCTCCAGCGGCCAACTCAGACACCTCCACACCGGCCAGTGGACGTGCTGTCCCTCGCTTCCCATGGCCATTGCACAACCTTCGTGCCACGGGGCGACCCCAGCAACCGACTCGAGAGCGTCTGTGAGGGTGCGGGAGGTGAGATCCCAGCCTGCTCACCGGCATCTATTGTGACTATCTGTGATTAACGGGTAGCACGGTGGCGCAGCGGTGGAGACCCGGGCTCCATCTTGACTACGGGTGCTGTCTGTATGGAGATTGTACGTTCTCCCTATGACCCCATAGGTTTTCTCCGGGTGCTCCAGTTTCCTCCCACACTCCAAAGACGTGCAAGTTTGTAGGTTAATTGGCTTCTGTAAATTGTAAATTGTCCCTAATGTGTAGGATAGTGCTAGTGTCCGGGGTGATCGCTGGACGGCATGGAATTGGTGGGCCGAAGGGTCTGTTTCCACGCTGTGTCTCTGAAGTCTAAAGGATGCAGTATAATGAAGCTTGTAGACTTGACGGTTGTTTCATAATGGCAGACAACCTTGAGAAAGTTGTAACGAGGGATTATAATTGGCAAAACCTCTGTGTTTTAATATTTCAAGGATGGCTTAATTAAATGCTAAATTTCTGACTAATTTTGAGCCCTTTGACTTTTTCGAACAATTAACGTGAGAAATTTGCAAATGATCAGTTCCTGAAGAATGATTTGAAGGTTTATAATTCAAGGAATGAATGTCCCTTGACAGATGTAATATCTCAAAACGGAGCGAGCGGGGGAAAAGTGCTGACGATGCTAAAAGCTTGCTTTTTAGATGGAGTTCCTCCTCCATTCTCGCCCTCCCTCAGAAGCTCGCGTTCTCCACACCCCTCCCTTGAGCAGATGTGGGAGAAATTAATCTTTGGAACTGAAATTAAGTGGATGTAAAAGATCCAGCAATGATGCTTTGAGGAAGACCTTGCCTGTCCCCTTGGGCAATGCAACCGTTCCTCCGCCATCATAGAGTCATAGAGTGCTACAGTGTGGAAAGGGGCCCTTTGGCCCAACTTGCCCACACCGGCCAACAATGCCCCAGCTGCACTAGTCCCACTTGCCTGCGTTTGGTCCATATCCCTCCAAACCCGTCCTATCCATGTACCTGTCTAACTGTTTCTTAAACGATGGGATAGTCCCAGCCTCAACTACCTCCTCTGGCAGCTTGTTCCAATACACCCACCACCCTTTGTGTGAAAAAGTTTCCCCTCGGATTCCTATTAAATCTTTTCCCCTTCACCTTGAACCTATGTCCTCTGGTCCTCGATTCCCCTACTCTGGGCAAGAGACTCGGTGCATCTACCCGATCACTGCCAAAACTAACCAATCGCTCCCATTCATGGGATCTTGCCATGCCACAAGCATGGCCCTTTATTCTTGCGCTTCAACCGGCTGAGAACTTGTTTAAATAAAATAACCCGACAGCTAATAGCTCTCAAACCATCTCAAGAAGAAGAAGATTTGCATTTCTCTCGTAACCCCTCCCCTTCCATTTGTATTCCTTCCTCTAGCTTCACAATTCTTGCCTCCTCTGACCTTATCTCACACCTTTTGTCTTTTCATCTCCAGCCTTTGTCCAAACCCTCTCCCTCCTCGCCTGTATCCACCCATTACTGGCCTGGCTTTGTCCTGCCCTTCATCTCCTCCAGCTTTTCTCTCCCCAGCCCCCCCCCCCCACCCCACTATCAATCTGAAGAAAGGTCCTGATCCAAAACGTCACATATCCATATTCTCCAGACATGCTGCCGGACCCGCTGCAGTTACTCCGACAAGTTTTTGCAAACCGGCATCTGCATTCCTTGTGCCTCCAGCCCTTTTCTCATCTGTTTTTTTCCTAATGTTTGTGTTCACAGGAAATGAAGATCTGCTCGGCCATCATTAATCTGTTTCACCTGATACCGGCAGCTCCCCAGACGCTGGTGAAGCCCCTGCTGGAGGTGGTGATGAAAACCGAGAGGGCCATGCTCATCGAGGTAACGAACGTGCCCCTGCATATCTTCCCTCTGACCGCGTGGGTTTCCCCCGGGTGCTCCGGTTTCCATCCATGTCCCAAACACGCGCGGGTTTGCAGGTTAAATGGCAGCACAGTGGTTCAGCTGGCAGTGCTGCTCCGCACCATGCCGGCGTCCCGGGTTCGATCCTGACCTCGGGTGCTGTCTGTGTGAGGAGGTTGCACATTCTCCCTGTGATATCGTGTGGTTTTCTCCAGTAGCTCTGGTATCCTCCCACATCCAAAAGACGTGCAGTTTTTAGCCTCGATAATTTGCCCCTTCTGCGCAGGGAGTGGATGGGAAAGTGGGACAACATAGAACTAGTGTGAACGGGTGATCGTTGGTTGGTGTGGACTGGGGCCGAAGGACCCGCTGGGTGAAAATGTCCCCAGGGTGAAAATGTCAAAGACTAGATGGCACCACTTCAAGCTGAGAGATGCAGAGTTTAAAGGAGACGTGCGGGGCAAGCTTTTAAACACTGGTGGGAGCCTGGAACGCGCCGCCAGGGGTGGTGCTGGAGGCAGAGACGACCAGTGGTGTTTAGGAAGATTTTAGATAGGCACATGGAAATGCTGGGAATGGAGGGATATGGATCACATGCAAGTAGAGGAGATTAGTATTATGATTCTCTGAGATGTGCAGCATTTGGAAGAGAAATAGAAGTGGGGGTGGGTGGAGGTGGGGGGGGGGGGGGGGTGCTGCAGAAACATCAGAGACCAGAAATCAGTGACTATCTTTAATCACCAGTATTGCAGGACAATTTGGTTAACAAATTATTAAGCCCACACTGTCTTGGCACTGACATTATGGGCCGAAGGGCCTGTTCCTCCGTTCAGTTTAGTTTGGAGATGCAGTGTGGAAAAAAGGCCCTTCAGCTCACCGTGTCCGCACCGACCAGCAATCCCCGTACACTAACACCATCCACACACACTAGGGACAATTTACAATTCTACCAAGACAATGAACCTACAAACCTATATGCCTTTGGAGTGTAGAAGGAAACCAGAGCACCCGGAGAAAATCCACACAGGTCATGTGGAGAACATGCAAACTCCGTATAGACAGTACCTGTACTCATGATTGCACCCGAGTCTCTGGCACTATGAGGCATCAACTCTACAGCTGCGCCACCGTGCCGCCCCTATTGTACTGTTCTACGTTCTAACTTAAATCCTGATGATGTCACCTTTTTCTCAGGCTGGAAGTCCATTCCGTGAACCCCTGATAAAGTTTTTGACGCGTTACCCAGCACAGACCGTTGAGCTGTTCATGATGGAAGCCACGTTGAACGACCCTCAATGGAGCAGAATGTTTATGGTAATGTTCAATAACCCTGTGTCGCCGTGCTTCTCCAAGTCGCTCTGTTTAGACTTTAGAGATGCAGCGTGGAAACACACACCTTTGGCCCAACGAGTTTGCGTCGACCAGCGATCACTAACACTATCCTGCACACTAGGAACACTATACAGAAGCCAACTAACCTACAAACCTGTACGTCTTTGGAGTTTGGAGAAAACCCAAGCGGTCACAGGGAGAATGTACAAACTCCCGCAGTTAGGATTGAACATGGTTCCTTGCGCTGTAAAGCCCCTGTCCCACTTAGGAGACCTAAACAGCAACCTCTGGTGACCGTGCCCGCCACCCAAAAAAAAATCACGGTCAAGGTGACCTGCAACCTCCTACCACCTCCCATGCACATGTTGAAAACCTTCTTCGACTATGAAGAAAACCGGCTTCGACTAGACCTGCGACAAAAAAATTATTGATTTTTAAAACGCAACCTATTTTTAGTCGAGGCCGGTTTTAATCATGATGAAAAAATAGCAGCAACCTAGATGAAGCCTCGACCACGCGGAAACCACTTTCAACCATTAGGGAGAGTGACCAAAGCCTCCGGTGACCTCATGGAAACCTTGGGCGGCGGGCAAGGTCACCAGAGGTTGCTGTTTAGGTCTCCTAAGTGGGACAGGGGCTTAAGGCAGCAGCTCTGCCGCTGCGCCACCCTGCTCTCTGGTAAAGCTGCCTGTCCATTTCCTCCATGGATGCTGCCTGACCTGTTGAGTTCCCCCAGCACATTTATTGTTTTCCCTGGGTCACTGATACAGATTGTGAACAGCTAGTGGCCAGCACCCTTCCCTACAATACTCTGCCGCTTATGGAGTTGTGCGTTTTCGAGCGTGGCACAGCTGGTGGAGCTGCCACCTCGCAGCGCTAGAGATCTTGGTTGGATCCTGGCCTCGGGAGCTGTCTGTGTGTGACGTTTGCACGTTTTTCCTGTGACCGCATGGGCTTCCTCCCGCGCCCCGAAGACATGCTGGTTTGTAGGCCGGTCGGCCTCTGTAAATTGTCCTTCGTGTGTGGGGAGTGGATGAGAAATTGGGAAAACGTAGAACTACTATTGTGGCGGCACAGTGGTAGAGTTGCTTCCTCATAGCACCAGAAACCCAGGTTCAATCCTGACTAAAGGTGCTGTCCGTACGGAATTTGTACGTTCTCCCTGTGACCACGTGGGTTTTCTCCGGGTGCTCCGGTTTGCTCCCTCACTCCAAAGATTGGAGATTTGTCGGCTAATTGGCTTCTGTAAATTGTGTGTGGGATAGATCCAATGTACGGGCGATTGATGGTCAGCGCGGACCTGGTGGGCCGAAGGGCCTGTTTCCACTTTAACGTGAACTAGTATGAACGGGTGATCGGTTGTCGACGTGGGCTGAAGGGCCTGTTTCCATGCTGTAATTTGCATACAATCTGATAAAATCATACAGCAGACCTCACCTGGGCAGTTGACAAAGAAGCACCTTGTTTCTGGTGTTGACAAAGTTATAAAAGTTCACAGAACTGTTGTACCATCTGCCTGCCGCTGCACGTGGCTCGCCGCCCCCCTACCCTCCTCCCCCCCTTTGTTCTTGGCTGTCTTCCAATGACTCAATCTTTCATTCTTTCAGATTCAAATAATTTCTTCTCATGTTTCCATATTTGCAGAGTTTTCTGAAGCACAAAGACGCCAAGCCGCTGCGTGATGTCCTGGCCGCCACGCCAGGGCGCTTCGTCAACCTGCTGTTCCCTGGAGCGCAGAACGCCGTCAGGCCTGGCTCCCCCAGTTCCAGCACCATCCGCCTCGACCTCCAGTTCCAAGCCATCAAGGTGCTCACACTCTGCTGCCATCGCCCTGCATCCGACCCGATATGTGCTTGCTACGTTGAATTATGTTGCTCTTCCTGTTTTATAAATGTTTCCACTAGTGGGAGAGTCTAGGACCAGAGGCCATAGCCTCAGAATGTAAGGATGTACCTTTAGAAAGGGGATGAGGATGAATTTCTTTAGTCAGAAGGTGGTGAATCGGTGGAATTCATTGCCACAGGCGGCTGTGGAGACCAAGTCATTGGATAATTTTAAGGCAGAGATTGACAAATTCTTGATTAGAACGGGTGTCCGGGGTTATGGGGAGAAAGCAGAAGAATGGGGTTGGGAGGGAAAGACAGATTAGCCATGTGTAGGAAGAAACTGCAGATGCTGGTTTAAACCGAAGATAGACACAAAATACTGGAGTAACTCAGCGGGACAGGCAGCATCTCTGGAGGGAAGGAATGGGTGACGTTTCAGGTCGAGACCCGTTTTCAGACTGAAAGTCAAGGGAAAGGGAAATGAGAGATATAGACAACAATATGGAGATATGGAACAATTGTAAAGGAAACAGGCCGTTGTTAGCCATTTGCTAGGTGAGAACGGAAAGCTGGTGTGACTTGGGTGGGGGAGGGATTGAGAGATCAGCCATGATTGAATGTGGGGTAGAGATGATGGGCCGAATGGCTTAATTCTATAACGTACGAACATAATTTAATGCAAGTCGGAGGCGGCAGAGTTGTCATGCTACTAAGCATAAAGTATGACCTTTCGTGTAATGACAGCTCACTGCGGATGGTGCTAAATCGAAAGCCTGTAAAATATGAACCTCTCTCCCTCTCTCTGGTTAACCTCGATGTGTTCTGCACTTGGCTCCTGTGCGTCGGTGCTGCCAGCTTTCTGACCGCCGCCTTGCTTTGTCCCACAGATCATCAGCATCATCGTGAAGAACGACGGGCACTGGCTGTCCGGCCAGCAGCAGCTGGTCAGCCACCTGCGCCGGGTCTGGGTAAGCGAGGCCTTCCAGGAGAGGCATCGCAAGGAGAGCATGGTGGCCACGCACTGGAAGGAGCCCAAACTCCTCGCCTTCTGCCTGCTGAATTACTGCAAGTACGAGACGCGCTGCCTCTCAAAAGAGAGTCATCTGTTTGCTCCTAATGTTGAGATGTTTAGTTTATTTATTCCCACTTGTGCCGAGTTTGAGTTCAGTATTATTGTCACGGTCAATTCAATGATTCAATCATGCTTTATTGTCACATGCACCTAGGGACAGTGAGATGCTTTGTTTTGCATAAAACCTGGTAAAATCATACAGCAGACCTCACCGAGGCAGCATTACACGTATCGCCACGTTTCTGACGCCGACAGTCACAATGGCAGCAGGCCTCTCCCTCCCCCCCCCCCCACCACCACCAACCAGCTCCACGTCACGTGTAGTTTTTAGTTTAGTTTAATTCTCGTCATTTGTACAGTGAAAGATACAGTGAAAAGCCTTTGTTGCGCGCTAGCCAGTCTGCGGGGAGACTATAGATGATTCCAGCCAAGCCACCCACAGTGTACAGATACAGGGGACAGCGTGAATAACATTAGTGCTGTCAAAGTTGGGATTTCAAAGAGTGGTTTTCTATTGTAAAGCATTTTGTAAGGTGCGATGATAAGGATCTCGTACGATCTCCATGTGACCATGTTGGTTTTCTCCAGGTACTTCGGTTTCCTTCCACACTCCAAAGACGTACAGGTTGTAGGTTAATTGGCTTTGCTAAAATATATTAATTGCCCCAAGTGTATGGGATAGTGCGGACTTGGTGGGCTGAAGGGCCTGTTTCCCGCTGTATCTGTAAAGTCTAAAGGTGGTGTTCCGGTTCTGGACCCTTGTTCACACTGAATGTAGGGGTCGGGGGGGGGGGGGGGTGGGAGGGGAGAGGTGGGGGGGGGGGGTGTGGCAGGACAAAGCGTGGCAGGTAAAAGGTGAATACAGGCGGTGGGGGGGGGGGCGGTTTGGTTGTCAGAGGGTTGGATCCTAAACGTCACCCTTCCTTGTTCTCCGGAGATGCTGCCTGACCCGCTGAGTTACCCCAGCACTTAGTGTTTGTCTTTGGCCTGAACCAGCACCTGTAGTTTTTTGTTTCTGATTAATTGCCCAGTTTATCGATTGCTGTCAACCTCCCCTCCAGGCGTAACTTTGCGGAGATCGAGCTGCTGTTTCAGCTGCTGCGGGCCTTCACGGGACGTTTCCTCAGCAACATGACCTTCCTCAAGGAGTACATGGAGGAAGAGATCCCCAAGAACTACAGCGTGTCGCAGAAGCGCGCCCTTTTCTTCCGATTCGTGGAGTTTTACGACCCAAACTTTGGAGATGAACTGAAGGCTAAGGTGACTATTGCCTGCGGTGCTGTTGAAACTGTACTTATTTTTAATTTAGCTTTGAGATGCAGCGCGGAAACAGGCCCTTCGGCCCACCGTGTCCACGCCGACCATCGATCACCCGTTCACATGAGTTTTCTGGGGAGATAAATTGAAAGTTCCTTTTCCATTCTAGGGGGATAGAAAGTGGAACGATGCATTTAGATCAAAGTCTGCCCATTTGTTTGATTCATATCAGAGTAGAATGCAGTGGCTGCACGGTGGCGCAGCGGTGCAGTTGCCAGAGACCAGGGCTCCATCCTGACCACGGGTGCTGCCTGTAAGGAGTTTGCATGTTCTCCCGGTGACCCCATGGGTTTTCTCCAGTTTCCTCCCACATTCTGAAAACGTACAGATTGGTAGGTTAATTGGCTTCTGTAAATTGTAATTTGTCCCCAATGTGTAGGCTAGTGTTAATGTATGGGGTAACCACTGGTTGGCACTGACTCGATGGGCCGAAGGGCCTGTATCGTCTAAAGTGTAGTCTAAAGATATGGTCGGCACGGATGAGTTGAGCTAAAAGCGCCCGTTTCTATGTGTTACAATGTTATGATTTTTTATTTTGCCATTGGCTTTCAAATCTGTGTCCTCTGGTTTGATAACGGTGTCCCCAGATTTCACTGTGGTAGCACACAATGACCTTTTCAATCAGGGTTAATTAGTTTGCTGTAAAATGTGAGCAGAAAGAAAATTTCCTGAGGATATCTTCGTACATCAAATCAGTAATAAAGTTTTAAGTGCAATTAAAATGCAGATAAAGGAGGTATATGCCGAGCACAAGGAACTGCGGATGCTGGTCTGAAGAAGTGTCCTGATCTGAAAGGTCGGCCGAGATTAGAGTGGATGTGGAGAGGATGTCTCCACGAGTGCGAGAGTCTCAGAATAAAAGAACGTACCCTTTAGAATAAAGATGATGAGGAATCGCTTTAACCGGAGGGTGATCAATCTGTGGAATTCGTTGCCACAAATGGCTGTGGAGGGAAGGCAGGGGAATGGGATTGAGGGAAAAGTATATCAGCCATGATTGGATGACGGTGTAGACCAAACAAAGCCACAAATGTACATCTTGCATTTTTTAAAAGGCTGGGATGTGAAGTAAGATGAATGACCTCATTAAGTGCATTCATGCATATTGTTTAAGAAGGAACTGCAGATGCTGGAAAGGTCGAAGGTAGATAAAAATGCTGGAGAAACTCAGCGGGTGAGGCAGCATCTATGGGGCGAAGGAATGGGTGACGTTTCGGGTCGAGACCCTTCTTCAGACAGATTGTGCATGCATATTCAAGTCTACAACTTACATTAGTTTCATTTAGTTTAGTTTACAGATGCAGCGTGGAAACAGGCCCTTCGGCCCACTGAGTCTATGCTGACCCACAATCACCCGCACACTCTATCCTTCGCACTAGGGACAATTTACAGAAGCCTATTGACCAACAAACCCACACGTCTTTGGGGCGTGCGAGGAAGCTGGAGCACCCGGAAAAAACCCACCCGGTCACGGGGAGAACGTACACAAACTGTGCAGACAGCGCCCGTAGTCAGGATCGACCCCAGGTCTCTGGCGCTGTAAAGCAACAACTCTTCAGCTTCGAAACAGATGACGCAATGGGGCAGATCTGCGGATATGTACTGACTATTTTTACTGTCGTACCTCTCCAGGCCTTGCAGCACATCTTGATCCCCGCATTCCAATCCAGTTTTGATAAAGGAGAAGGGGAGCAACTGTTGGGGCCTCCGAACCCTGAGGGAGACAACCCAGAAAGTATCACCAGTGTTTTCATCACCAAGGTAAGATTGGTCGGCCGAGCATAAAGTGGTATAGCGCGGCAACAGGCCTTTGTCCGTGCCAACCAGTGATCACCCTGTACACTAGCAGTATCCCACACACTGGGGACAATTGACCTACAAACCTGCATGTCTTTGGATTGTGGGAGGAAACCGGAGCACCCGGAGAATACCCACATGGTCACAGGGAGAACGTACAAACTCCGTACAGGCAGCACCTGTAGTCAGGATCGAACCCGGGTCTCAAGCGCTGTAAGGCCGTAAAGTGATAGCGCTGAGCCACTGTGCCGCCCCTCTCTAAGAACCATCAGTCAGGATCGAACCCGGGTCTCTGGCGCTGTAGGGCAGCAACTTTGCCGCTGTGCCATCGGCCCCGCCGCTCCCTATGATCCGTCAGTTGGTGAACGTTCCGATGTTCCCCCCGCCCCCAGGTGCTGGACCCGGAGAAGCACGCGGAGATGCTGGACGCGCTGAGGATTTACCTGCTGCAGTTTGCCACGCTGCTGGTGGAGCACGCCCCCCACCACATCCACGACAACAACAAGAGCCGCAACAGCAAGCTGAGGCGCCTGATGACCTTCGCCTGGCCCTGCCTGCTCTCCAAGACCTGCGTGGACCCGGCCTGCAAGTACAGCGGCCATCTACTGCTCGCGCACATCATCGCCAAGTTCGCCATCCATAAAAAGATCGTCTTGCAGGTGGGGTTTTTTTCCTTCTCGTCATCACTTTTTAATTAATTAATTAATTATTATTTTTTGCAAGTGAAATATTTTTATTAGAAGCGATGTACATACATAATAATCATGAAATATAACATAATACATTTAATGTACAGCTTTTTTTCTTTTTTTTCGGATAAGAAAGAAAGAAAAAGGAAAAGCTTGAGGATAGTAGTGATGTGTAGGGCGCATTAATTAACGGTTTAGGATTAATAATTAGATAAATAGACTGCGTCCTTCGAAGTGTTTAAAAAAAAAAAGAAGAGAAGGAAAAAAAAGGCCTCGAAAATAAAGGGGCCTCAAGAAAAGACGATAAATCAGAAGAAAATGCAAAAAAGATAGAACGGAACAGAAAAGAAAGGGAATGTGCCTAGGCTACCACTTCTGTTCCGTTCTATCTTTTTTGCAGGTGGGTTTATTATTGCCCCGTGCACTGAGGTATGGTGACAGACTTTGTTTAGCATGAGTGGGTTACAGGCTAGGATCTCAACCAGAGGTTTGACAGGGTTTATATATATAGAATAACACATCCCGGGGAGTAGGTCACAGGCTGGAATCTAATCCAGGATTTCAGGAGGGTTTATATACGGAATCATCTTCCTGTCCCACGGTACTAGTTCATTCCAAGAGCTCTCCCGAGTTTAAAAAATAAATCAAACCCGTGGTAAGCACGGAGAATGAACGTAGCGGGTATGTCGGAGCTCCGGGACGTCTCTTAGTGGCTCTGAACGCTAACGGCAGGTACTCAGGAAGACTCGCTAACGGCAGGTAATCTCGGGAAGCCTCGTGAAGATTTTTCAACATGTTGGAAAAAATGTCCACGAGAGCCCCGAGTACCGACGAGCGGCCATTACCGTAAATCTCCGAGTTTGAATCAGGGCAAACTCGGGAGAGCTCTTGGAATGAACTCGTACCGTGGGACAGGGCCAAAACAGATATCTGGAGACTGAAAAAGGGTCTCGACCCCAAACGTCACCAATTCGTTCTCTCCAGAGATGCTGCCTGTTCTGCTGAGTTACTCCAGCTTTTTGTGTCTAGAACAGATATCTGGGAGTGGGTTAGAGGCCGGAAGGTTTATAGGTAGGTTTGTTTCTTGCGGGTAGGTTTATTACTGCCGTGTGTGACCGGCGGATGCTAAAAAGGTTTGTGTGTAATGCTATGCAAACAAGTCAGATAAGTGTACGAAGGAACTGCAGATGCTGGTTTACACCGAAGATAGACCCAAAATGCCGGAGTAACTCAGCAGGTCAGGCAGCATCTCTGGAGAAAATGGACTCTAGAGTTGCTGCCTGACCCGCTGAGTTACTCCAGCATTTTGCGTCTCTTAGGTCAAATAATAACGCACATAAATACATTCAAGTCAAACTCGAGTACAATAGATGGAGCAAAGGGGAAGCTACGGGGTGCAGAATATAGTTGTCAGCATTGTACATGATCTTGTACAACTGAATAAGGTCTTGTACCTCAGACCCCTATGCTCCAAAATAAAGGCCTAGATAGAATGGATGTGGAGAGGATGCTTCCACTAGTGGGAGAGCCTAGGCTCAGAGGGCACAGCCTCTGAATAAAAGGATGTACCTTGAGAATGGAGAGGAGGATGAGGAGGATTTCTTTAGTTCGAGGATGATGAATCTGTGGAATTCATTGTCGCAGACAGCTGTGGAGGGCGTTATTGGGTACTTTTAAAGCAGAGATTGACAGGTTCTTGATTGTAAAAAGGTTGTGGGGAAAAGGCAGGAGAATGGGGTTGAGAGGGAAAGATAGATCAGCCATGATTGAATGGCAGAGCAGACTCGATTGCCAGAATGGCCTAATTCTGCTCCCATGGCTTCTGGTCTTATGCTCGTCCTCCAGAGATGCTGCCTGAGCCGCTGAGTTAATCCAGTATTTTGGGTCCAATTTTGTATGATGAATTTGAGGGAAACTTGTTCCGACTCGGATGCATTATCTGGCCGAGGATTCCTACGCTAAGGTTCATACGCAATGTTCCACAGGTCTTCCTAAGTCTGTTGAAAGCCCATGCCATGGAGGCTCGGTTGGTGGTGAGGCAAGCGATGGCCATTCTCACTCCTGCTGTTCCCGCCCGAATGGAAGACGGACATCAGATGCTTACTCATTGGACACGGAAAATCATCGTGGAGGAGGGGTACACGGTGCCTCAGTTGGTCCATATCTTGCATCTGATAGTTCAGCATTTCAGGGTAAGTGCCAATTTTAAGACTAGTGCGTTTCTGACGTGATCGAATTAAAGTGCATGGATTGTTTAAGACTGGTCAAGGTGTCATTGCCCATTGTCATGCGGTAGAGGTGCTGCATCACCGCGCCAGGGAGCCCAGGTTCAATCCTCACCTCGGGTGCTGTCCGTACAGATTGCACTAAATTTGTTACTTATTGAAGTTTTTTTTTTCCTTCCCCTCCCCTGTTATGTACAATATTTACATATTCACATATTCTGTTGTGCTGCAACAAGTAAGAATTTAATTGTCCCATCCAGGACATACGATAATAAAACACTCTTGACTTGCAAGTGTTATTTCTGCGCTGTTGTCTGCTGGGGCAACAGCATTAGTGCAAAAAACAACAAGAAGCTGGATAAACTGGTTAAACGAGCTAGCTCAGTGCTGGAGGGGACAGTGGGTCCTGGGATGGATGTGCTTGAGAAACGTATGAGGCACTAGGTGCGGGTCATGCTGAAAAACCCCGGGCATCCCCTCCATGTAATTCTGGAGAAGTCAAAAGAGCACTCGGAACAACAACCAGCTCTCCCTGCGGTTCAGGAGATCCTTCACCCCTGCAGCCATTAGATTTTAGAATTCGGACCACTAGGCTGTAGGGGGATCCATTTTTGCATTAAAAAAAATAATAATTAATTGTTAATTATTGGCCTTTTTAAGTATTTATTGCTCTCGGGTAGTGCCCACATTGTATTTTATGTATTTTCTGTCTGCGATCGTTTTGAATGTGTGGGGCTTCTGGACATCTGAATTTCTTTGAGGGGATCAATAAAGTATTTATTATTATTGACTTGAGTTTGAATGTTGTCCCCGTGACCTGCGTGGGTTTCCTCCGGGTGCTCCGGTTTCCTCCCACATGTCATAGACGTGCAGATTTGTAGGTTAGCTGGATTCTGTAAAGTGAGATATTACAGAACAAGTGTGAATGGGTGATCAGTGGTCAGCATGGAGTCGGTGGGCAGAAGGGCCTGTTTCCACTCTGTATCTCTCAACTTAACAGTAACCTACGCGAGTTTAGTTCTGAGATACAGCATTGGAAACGGGCCCTTTGGTAAACCGAGTATATGCTGACCTATGATCATCCATACACTAATTCTATCATACACGCTAGTGACAATTTACAGAAACCAATTAACCTACAAACCTGCATGCCTTTGGAGGTGGGAGAAAACCCGAGCGCTCCGAGAAAACCCAAATGGACACAGGGAGAATGAATAGACTCTGTGCCGACGGCACCCATGGTCGGGATCGAACCCAGGTCTGGCGCTGTAAGGCAGCAACTTTACCACTCGCTACTGTGGCTGCCCAAGAGGTAGATCTTGGAGCCCTTTCTCCTGTTTGTGGTTTAGTTTAGTTAATTATTGTCACGTGTTTCGAGGTACAGTGAAAAGCTTTTGTTGCCTGCTATCCTGTCAGCAGAAAGACTGTACATGATTACAACTGAGCCGTCCACAGTGTACAGATACAGGATAAACGTTTAGTGCAAGGTAAAGTCCGATTAAAGATAGCCCGAGGGTCCCCAATGAGGTGAGTGGGAGGTCAGGACCGCTCATTAGTTGGTGAGAGGACGGTTCAGTTGTCTGGTAACCTGTCGCCTTGTGTATTGCCTGCTGCACGGTTTGTGATGGTGACTGTGTCTTTGTTCAGGTCTACTTCCCGGTGCGCCACCACCTGGTGCAGCACATGGTCAGCGCCATGCAGCGCCTGGGCTTCACGCCCAGCGTCACCATCGAGCAGCGGAAACTGGCCGTCGATCTGGCGGAAGTCGTCATCAAGTGGGAGCTGCAGCGGATCAAAGACCAGCAGGTGGGAGAGCAAGGACGTGGGAACGGGGATCTGCATGTGCCGGTTGATACCAACGAAAGACACAAAGTGCTGGAGTGACTCAGTGAGACAGGTCATCCAAAATGGACAGGTCACATATTGGGCCCAATCAACTCAAACTCAAGTACAATATTGATAGAGCCATGGGGAAGACACAGAGCAACGCCCCTGTTCCAGCTTCCAACCCCCCCTCTTCCACCCTACAATCAGTCTGAAGAAGGGTCCCAACCCAAAATGTCACCTAATCCTTGTTCTCCAGAGATGCTGCCTGAGTTACTCCAGCACTTTGTGTCCATCTTTGGTGAGAAAGCAAACTTGCTACATATATGGCCCCATCTTTTAAAGCAATTCAATGTATAATGTTAAATAAGCTTTAGAAAAAGAGCAGTTATTAACATACATTTAGTGTTCTTGGGAGTTAAATTGTGTTTATTTTGTCAGTCTGAAGAAGGGTTGTGACACAAAACGTTGCCTGTCCATTCCCTCTCCAGATGCTGACTGACCCGCTGAGTTCCTCCAGCACTTTATGGTTTGCACCATATAAATATAGCTTGCTATAGATCATAGATCATTAGCTCAGTACAGAACAGGAACAGGCCCTTCGGCCCACAATGTCAGAGCTGAACATGACCAACTCTTATCTGCCTGCACATAGTCCATATCCATCCATTCCCTGCGTATCCGTATGACTATCCAAAAGCCTTAAATGCCATGATTGGATCAGCCCCCATCACCACCTCTGGCAGCGCTTTCCAAGCACCCGCCACCTTTTTATTATGCAACGTTTTTTTGATATTAAAATCATCCAGCCATTGAATATTTCGCTGGGAGCCTGAAAACTGTAAATGCCAGGTTCAGGAGCAGCTTCTTCCCCACAACCATCAGGCTATTGAACACTTTGAACTCCAAATAAACTCCCAACCACAAACTGTCTTGGTTGCACTAGCGACTATGGATTTGCTTTTGTTTTTGCACTATTTTTTACATATCTATTCCAACTTTTTTATTGTTTATTGTGGTATCTACTGAGTTAGTACTGCGTTAAGAAAACAGCTGCAAGTAAGAATTGTATTGTCCCGTTTCGGTACATATGACAATATGCCCTGAAATTTGTACGGGTGTCACAGCGTATGAGGAGAAGGCAGGAGAATGGGGTTGGGAAGTATGGACATGTTTGAATAGCAAAGTCGACTCGATGGGCCAAATGGCCTAATTCTCCTCCTCTTTGTTATGATATTGTACATGCTCTCCAGAGATTCTGCCTGACCTGCTGAGTTATGCCCCTGTCCCACTAATGACCCTGTCCCACTTAGGAAACCTGAACGGCAATCTCTGGAGACCATGTGCCCCACCCAAGGTTTCCGTAAGGTTCCCAGAGAAGGAGTGGACAGTTTTATTGTTTAATAAAGTTAGCGGGCATTTTACCTTCTGGCGGATCTTCCCCCTTAGGAAACCTGAACGGCAACCTCTGGAGACCTTGCGCCCCACCCAAGGTTTCCATGAGGTTCCCGGAGGTTCCTGGAGGTTCCGGTCACTCTCCCTAATGGTGGAAAGTGGTTTCCTGGTAATCACAGCATCTGCAATGTTCCTGCGATTATTTAAAAAAAACGGCAGCAACTGAAAATAGGTTGCCGTTTTGTCGAAGCCAGTGGTGGGGTCGCATTTTTACTTACAGCCAGTCGAAGTCCTTCACTGACCGTCCATTCTGATTGGCTCATTGGAGTTTTCAGCAAATACATCTTGTTTGGTTTTCAGGACCTAGAAGATCCGCCGGAAGGTAAAATGCCCGCTAACGTTATTAAACTTCCTAAAACTGTCTCCACTCCTTCTCTCCCTTCTCTCTCCCCTTCTCTGTCCTTCTCTCACTCCCTCCCGCGCTCTCTAAAGGACTTACCATGTTCTGTGGCAGCCGTTTACTTTCCTCTTCAACACGCAGAAAACGCTCCTCCGCTGTCCCTGGCCCCCACCTTCGCGATGTGTGTGTGCGGTCGGTAGCAAAGATCCTTTAGGGTCTTTGGTCAGTAGATGCAGCTCACGCTTCGGTTGAGGCTTTCCAGGCAATTGACCAGAACCTCTGGTGACTCATGGAGAGTGACCGGAACCCCCGGGAACCTTGGGTGGGGCACACGGTCGTCAGAGGTTTCCATTCAGGTTTCCTAAGTGGGACAGGAAACATCTCGAGACTTTGCGCCACACCCAATGTTTCCATGCGGTTCCCGGTGGTTTATGTCCTCCGGCAACCACCTTCAACTGGCATCGCAACCGGCTTCAACTAAAAAAATTACCAATTTTTAAAACGGAAACCACTTTCGACCATTAGGGAGACTGACAAAAACCGCACAGAAACCTTGGGTGGGGCGCAAAGTCTCCAGAGGTTTCCATTCAGGTTTCCTAAGTGGGACAGGGGCATTACTCCAGCCCATCGTGTCTACATTTGGTAATATGTCTTTTGGTTTTATGGGTCTTAGAAAAAAATAGGTGCAGGAGGAGACCATTCGGCCCTTCGAGCCAATACCTTAAAACACTCTTGACCTTTGGCTCTTCTCCCTGCCTCCCCCCCGATAGCCTGAGTCCGACCCTGACATGAATGGTGGTGGAGAGGGAACCAGTGCTACCAACGGCAACGTCAAACGTGGTCTGTCCATGGATTCCGCCCAGGATGTGAAGCGGCTGCGGACAAATGCTGGGAATGTGAGTAGAGCCCAGACACCATCTGGATTTAATATTTTGTGGAATTATTGCGTGATTTCTCCAATATTCTGTCCTATTAGATTTGTGCCAGCACCTCCTGTCTCATTGCATTCGGCTGTGATGTTGACTTTTAGATTATTGGGGATCTTCCGCAGGTGAAGCTTTGGATGTACTACAAGCAGCCTTTATGGGGACTTTCTGTCTTAAAGTTCATTTCATCTCCCTGGTCTCGCTGGGAAATTATAGTTGCCGATATATTTTCAGCGGACACCAAGAACTGCAGATCCATGCTGGTTTTACAAACAGCGCACAAAGCACTGAGATACTCCAGCATAATATATTTCCTGCGATTGGCCTGTGGCCACGAGAGTGACACGGTGGCGCAGCAGTAGAGTTGCTGCCTTGCAGCGCCAGAGGCGCGGGTTCAATCCTGACTAAGGATGCTGTCTGTACAGAGATTGTCCGTTCTCCCTGCGATCGCATGCGTTTCCTCCGGGTGCACCACACTCCAAACTTGTGCGGGTTTGTAAAAATTTTCCCTAGTGTGTGGGCTATGCGGAGATCGCTGGTCAGTCAGCATAGACACAGTGGGCCAAATGGCCTGGTTCCGTGCTGTATCTCCAAAGTCTAAAGATATTTCGCGCATCTTTAGACTTCAGAGATAGTGTGGAAATAGGCCCTTCGGCCCACCGAGTCCATGCCAACCAGCGATCACCCCATGCACCAGCACTATCCCCACGTACCAGGGACAATTTACAATTCTTACCAAAGCCAGTTAGCCTACAAACCTATACATCTATGGAGTGTGGGAGGAAACCGGAGGACCTGGGGAAAACCCAGGCAATCACAGGAGAACGTACAAACTCCGTACCGACAGCAATCAGGATTGAACCCGGGTCTCTGGCGCTGTTAGGCAGCAACTCCACCGCTGCGCCACCGTGTCGCCCTAAGGTTTTAAAATTGATTTCATCTTGGTAACAGATGATTAGTTACTCTGGGTTAACGCCTATGCACTCACTCTATCTATTCCCCTCATGATCCCCTCTCAGCCTCCTGCACTCCAAGGAATAATGTTGTAGCCTGCCTAACGTGTCCCTGTAGCTCAGGCCATTTAATAAGTCTTGGCAACATTGGTGTAAATCTGCTCTGCACCCTTTCCAGTTAAATAACATCCTTCATATAGAAGGTGACAGAAACTGAACACAATACTCCAAATGCGGCCTCACCGGCATCTGGTACAGCTGTAACATAACATCCCAACTTCTGTACTCACTGGCATAAAAATAAAGAACTGCAGATGCTGGTTTATAGACACAAAGTGCTGGAGTAACTCAGTGGGTCAGGCAGCATCTCTGGAGAAAAATGATGGATGACTTTTCGGTTCAGGACCCTTCTTCTATACATGTTACCCTGTCTGATGTGGGTCAATGAACCAAAAGCCTTCTTGACCACCCTATCTAACTGTGACGCCACTTTCATGGAACTCCGCACTCCTGGATCCCCCCCCCCCTGCTCTACAACACTCCCCAGGGTCCGTATCTCACTGTACTGGCAGGGACCTTCTTTCTTCAGGTTGTTTCACTGAGTTGACCTGACACTCGGGACCGATGGATTTTGTTTCAAAGCGTTGAAATTTGTATCTAGTCGCAGGAATAGCCTCGAGCTGTTATTTTCTTTTATCGTTGACAGGTATTTGGCCGAAGCCAGTCACTGACTGGAGCTGATCACCTGCTTTCAAAGCCCATTGACAAACAGCACACTGACACCGTCGTCAATTTCCTCATCAGAATCGCTTGTCAGGTAATGGCCGCACTTTGTGGTTCCATCTTTAGCTTCATCTGAGAGCTGTTCCGCACCGTCGGGTCTGAGGTACAGCCTGAATGAATGTGAACATATTACCCGGTGAGAATGAGTAGAATCATGGTACCGCAGATGCTGGTTTATACCAAAGAGGCACAAAAAGTGCTGGAGTTGACCTCTATCTCGATACCGGATTATAATTATGTTTCTAACACCGGTTCTTCTCCTTTCTTTACCCTCTGGCATTCAGTTTAGGTTTAGGGGCACAGCTTGGAATCAGGCCCTTCGGCCCACCGAGTGTGTGCCGGCCAGCAATCACCCTGTACACTATCCCACACACGCTAGGTGCAATTTACAATTTGCAGAAGCAAATTAACTTTCAAATCGGCACGTCTTTGGAGTGTTGGAGGAAACCAGAGCACCCGTAGAAAACCCATGGAGTCACAAGGAGCACGTGCAAACACCAGACAGACCGTGCCCTAACTAAACTAAAAATAAATAAAGAAAAGGGGAAGATACAGAGTGAAGAGCACAGTTCTCAGCATTATAGTGCATCAGTTCCAGAGATAAAGTCCAATGTCTGCAATGGGATAGAGGTGGATTGTGGTAACTACAAGTCGAAAGTACTGTGGTTTAGTTCAGAGATACAGTGTGGAAACAGGCCCTTCCGCCCACCGGGTCCAGGCCGACCAGCGATCACCCCGTACACTAGGACTACTCTACACACTAGGGACAATTTACAGAAGCCGCTTAACCTACAAACCTGCACGTCCTTGGAGTGTGGGAGGAAACCGGACCTCCCGGCTAAAACCCACACGGTCAGGGGGAGAACATACAAACTCTGCACCCGGGTGTCTGGCGCTGTAAAGGGCCTGTCCCACTTAGATGATTTTTGGGGCGACTGTCATAGTTGTAGCAGGAATCTGAAACCCCCCCCCCATGACAATGTCTACGGCAACCTACCACCTAGTCGACGGCAAGCTACGGCAAGCTACCGACAACCGCCGGCACATTAGGACGTCCACCTACGACCACACAGGCGACAACCGAAGTCAACCTAGGTCCACACGCGACAAGCTACGAGAAGCTAAGACCCTGTCGGCAACAACGGAAGACAATTTAGTCACCGGTACCTGTAGGCACTACGTAGGTAGTCACCAATGGACTTCACCAAAGTTAGCACCGGTACCAACCGACGTCACCTGGCAACAACCTACGACAGCACCTATGTCGGGTGAAGTCAACCCACTGTCGGCAAAAATATTTCATCAAGTTGAAAATCCAGTGGCGACCAGAAAGGCATTAGGACTCTTTGGGCGACTGAGGAGACACCTCGCGACCACACAGGTGACCATGTGGTGACAGCCTAGTCACCTGTAGTCGCCTAAAAAATCGCCTAAGTGGGCCAGGCCCTTATGCCAGCAACTCTACCGAATTCTCTACCAGAACTAGTAGATGGGTGATTGACGGTCGGTACGGACTTGTCGGTTAATTGGCTTCTGTAAACTGGGACAGTATAGAACGAGTGTGAATGGTGGTCGATGGTCAACATGGACTCGGCGGTCCGTGGTACTCGGGCATGGACTCGGTGGTACAGCTGTTTTCACGCTGCAATCTCTAAATCTAAACTAAAAATAGGTGGAGCAAAGGGAAACACATCCATATTCCATATATAGATGTAATCAAGTCAAACTCAAGAACAATGGATAGACCAAAGGAGAAGATACAAAGTGCAGAATATAGTTCTCAGCAATGGGGTCGAGGTGAATTGGAGTAACCGCATGTACAAAGGGCTTTTGTTGTATAAAGCCACGGAACTCAAGGACTCTGTCGTCAAGATCGATATGCTGCCGTACTTCACCTGCATTAATAAACCAGCAGCGCCCCTTCACTGCAGCGCTGCACCACAAGATGTACCGGCTTTTAAGTACTATGTTAAACCTCAGTTCCCTGGCTGCTGCTGCGAATTAAGATTGATGGGATATTGTGTACAAAGTAGTCTGTTCAGTCAGAAAGGGAGAGCGAAAACACCAGATTATTTTATCCATCATCCAAGTGCCACTTGTGGATCAAGGTGTGAGCGAGATAACAGCACCCACAACATTTCAGAGTGATTCAATTTATATGGATAGTTTGTGAGCGGGGTGAGAGATTTAAAGCCATCCTTATTCATTTCCCATCTTTGGAGGTAGGGAGAATTTGTTGCTTGTCTTTCCCAGTGACTTCCAATTGGGAACGTCAGTGAGGAATCGCAAATTGGTGGAACAGCACCTCGTATTTTGCTTGGGCAGCTGACATGAATATTGATTTTAAGTAACCCTTGCATTCCCTCTCTCTCTGTTCCACCCACCCTAGTCGTCTTTCTAGTTTCACTCTTTGTGCCCCTTCATTATCACCTCTTCCACAGCCAACAATGGACCATTGTGGGCTCCACCTCTGCAGAGTCATCAGTGCCGGCTCTGATTTGTTCCAAACCTTTTCATACCTCTAGTTTTCCTCTCACCTAATTTTTCCACTAGTGGGGGAGTCTAGGACTAGAGGTCACAGCCTCAGAATTAAAGGATGTTCCATTTGGAAGGAGATGAGGAGGAATTGCTTTAGTCAGAGGGTGGTGAATCTGTGGAATTCTTTGCCTCAGAAGGCTGTGGAGGCCGTCAATGGATATTTTTAAAGCAGAGATAGATAGATTCTTGATTAATGCGGGCATCAGGGGATATTGGGAGAAGGCAGGAGAATGGGGTTAGGAGGGAGAGATAAATCAGCCTTGATTGATTGGCTGAAGGGCCTAATTCTGCTCCTATCACATGACCTTATGACCTTTATTTAATCTGATCTCCTCTGCCTGCAAGTGATCCATATCCCTCCATTCCCTGCACTTCCATGCGCCTATCTAAAAGCCTCTTAAATGCCACTATTGTATCTGCCTCCACCACCACCCCTGGCAATGCGTTCCAGGCCACCACCACTCTCTGTGTAAAAAAACAACTTGCCCTGCACATCAGCGCCTCTACTTCCTGAGAAGATTACGGAGAGTTGGAATGTCAAAGAGGACACTCTCGAACCTCTACAGGTGCACAGTAGAGACAATGCTGACCGGTTGCATCGTGGCTTGGTACGGCAACTTGAGCGTCCAGGAGCGGAAAATCATGCAGAAAGTTGTGACCATTGCCCAGTCCATCACCGGCTCTGACCTTCCCACCATCGAAGGGATCTATCGCAGTCGCTGCCTCAAAAAGGAAGCCAACATCATCAAGGACCCACACCATCCTGGCCACGCACTCATCTCTCCGCTGCCATCAGGTAGAAGGTACAGGAGCCTGAAATCTGGTACATCCAGGTTCAGGAACAGCTTCTTCCCCACAGCCATCAGACTATTAAACTCTCCATCAAACAAACTCTGAACTATAACAGCCTATTGCACTTTATCTTCTTATTTATGTGTATACTGAACTGTTCTGTATTTATGCTTGCAATACTCTGTTGTGCTGCAGCAAGCAAGAATTTCATTGTCCTATCTGGGACACATGACAATAAACTCTCTCCATGAAGGACCTGTTTCCCCGCTGTATCTGTAAATGAAACTAAGATTGCTTGGTTATCATGCTAGGTAATTATTTTCTCCAATAGCTCACTCCCTCGCTTGCAGACTCTTTGTCGATGCTGAAAATATTGTAATAATTTCCTTGGATTAAAGAAAAACTCTATTTGGCATTAGTTTCTTACAATGTAATAAGAAAACAGAGACTTTGCGTGTTCTCAGTTAAAGTTTGGTTTATAGTCACAGTGAAAAGCTTCAGTAGTGTGCTGACCCGTCAGTGGAAAGACAATACGTGATTACAATTGATCCGTCCACAATGTACAGATACAGGATAAAGGGAAAAACGTTTACTGCAGTAAAGTCTGATTAAAGATAGTCCGAGGGTCTCCAATGAGGTCGATGGTAGGTCGGGACCGCTCGCTCGCTGTTGATAGTGGTATGCGAGACACTGTTGCTTTCAGCTCTGTCTGATACGTGTGGTGTTTGATTCCCAGGTGAACGATTCGTCCAACACAGCGGGCTCACCGGGGGAAATGTTGTCCAGGAGATGTGTCAGCCTCCTGAAGATGGCGCTTCGATCCGACGTGTGGCCAAAAGCTGAACTGAAGCTACAGTGGTTCGACAAGTTGCTGATGACAGTGGTATGACTTTTGCAAACAGTTCATCTTGCAGAGGGCGACTTTCCGGAGAGCAGCATACTGTACTATTTGTAGCCCTTCCACAGCTCCCTTCGTTATCACCTCTTCCACAGCCAACAATGGACCATTGTGGGCTCCATCTTTCCTTGGTCATCGGTGCCGGCTCTGATTTGTTTTGAACCTTTTCATACCTCTAGTTTCCCTCTCCCCTGACGTCCGAAGCAGGGTTTCGACCCAAAACATCACCTTTCCCATTTCTCCAGAGATGGCTGCCTGACCCACTGAGTTACTCCATCATTTTGTGCCCACTCTACTATTTGCATGTCTAATCATTCTGTCTTGCAGCCTAGATACATTCCAGCTTGACTTGTAGATAATTCTAAATATATTCACACTTGGGGGACTGCCCATTAGGAAGAGCACAGTGACACAACTGGTAGAGCTGCTGCCTCACAGCGCCTGAGACCCCGGTTCGAACCCGTCCTTGGCTGCTGCCTGTGAAGTTTGCGCGTTCACCTGGGGTCACCTTGGCATCTCTTGGCAGCCACATCCCAAAGATGTTCGGGGTTGGCGGCAAAGTGACACAGCTGGTGGAGATGCTGCCTAACAGCGCTAGAGCCCCTGGTTCGATCCTGACCTCGGGTGCTGCCTATATGGAGTTTACACATTCTCCCTGTGACAGCGTGGGTTTCCTCCGGGTGTTCAGGTTTCCTCCCCATGTTCCAAAGACGTGTGGGTTTGTAGGTTAATGGGTCTCTGTAAATTGTTGGGAGGATGTAGAGGGTGGATGAGAAAGTGAGATAACATAGAACTAGTGTGAATGGGTGATCCACAGTTGGCGTGGACTGGGTGGGACGAAGGGCCTGTTTGCATGCTGTATTTTTCAAGCAATCAATAATATAGGTGCAGACTATGTTTTGATACGTGGAAGCTCAAATTGCTGCACTGTAAGATTAAAAGCTAAAGAGATTATCCTCCCTGAATATTAAACACTGCAGATAAATTAACCTGGGTTATTACTTTAAAGAACATCAAGGTTGCAAACCTCTGTTGGATTGGGAATGAGTGGGAAATTGATGCAGTGTGGATCACAGACTAAGATATGTGGAGCAGGGTCACCAGTTGCAACTGTAGCCGTGGGCTACATGAGGGAATTGAACATACACCCAGACTGATTTAGACAGAGATACAGCATGGGGATAGACCCTTCGGCCCACCAAGTTCGTGCTGACCAGTGACACCCCCCCCCCCCCCCCCCCAGTACACCAGCGCTATCCTACACAGTAGGGACAATTTACAATTTCACCAAAGCCAATGAATCTACAAACCTGCACCTCTTTGAGATGTGCGAGGATCTCAGAGGAAACTGGCAGGGTCACAGGAGGAACTTTCAAACTCCACACGGACAGAGGTGAGGATCGAACCTGGGTTGTTGGAGCTATGAGGCAGTAGCTCTACCAGCTGCGCCTGTGATACCACCTGATCTCCTCTGACCCAAACCAAGAGCGATTCAGAGCAGAATATTTCATACAACATCGGAGCAGAATTAGGCCATTCGGCCCCCTGTGTCTATGCTTCCATTCGATCATGGCCAATCTATCATTCCCTTTAGAGTTATGATTTTAGAGTTAGAGCGTGGAAACAGGCCCTACAGCCCACTGAGACGGCGCAGACCAGCGATCACCCCGTACACTAGCGTTATCGTACACACTAGAGACAGTTTACAGAAGCCTGTTAACCTACAAACCTGTACATTTTGGGAGGAAACTGGAGCAACCAAAGAAATCCACGCGGTCACAGGGAGAACATACAAATTCCGTGCAGACAGCACCCGTAGTCAGGATCGTACCCGGGTCTCTGGCGCTGTAAGGCAGCAACTCTACCACTGCGCCACCGTGCCGCCCAGTCTCAACCCCATCCCCCTGATTTCACCCCATAATCTTTGACGCCCTTACTAATCACAAACCTATCGGTCTTTGCTTTGAAAATACCCAATGATGTGGCCTCCACACCAAAGGAACTTGAGGAAAGAGATAGACACAAAATGCTGGAGTAACCCAGCGGGTCAGTCAGCATCTGTGGATAGAAAGGATGGCTGACGCTTCGGGTCTGGAGCCTTCTTCAGACTGGCAGTATAAAGATACTGCCTTCAGATTTGCTCTAATTTTTATAATCTTAAAGTCAACCCCTCGATTCAGCTCAGCCATGAAATAAAAGCCGTACACAGTGAATTTCCTAAATGGTATTGGTTCAGTTTGAAATGCATAGTTGTGCTGCATGAGTGGTCGCGGTAATCAAGGGGCGTGATGCACTCTGCAGAAATGACTGAACATTTAATGCATTTTTATGCGGAGTGTAGACTCAGACGTAGGTTAGATGAGGAAGGTTTTGATTTTGCAGGACATTTAGTGCCGTATAATTGACACTTGATGAGGTGTAATTGCATGTACTTTCAAAAAAAAAGAAATCATTTGAGAGAAATCCTTTTAGGGAGCGATAGAGAGTTGCTATTGACACAGACCTGATGATTTTAGTTTAGCTCAGAGATGCAGCATGGAAGCAGTTTTACGGAGACACAAGTAACTGTACGTTACTGTTAACTGTAAAGTGGAAATGGCTGAGAGCTTCGTTCCCTGGTGCTGATATCACCAAGTATCTCTCCTGGACTAACCACATTGGTGCGACAATCATGGAGGCACACCAACGCCTCCACAGGAGACCTGCTGCCTTAAGAAAGGTCTTGACCTGATCGTCGCCCACCCATGTTCTCCAGAGATGCTGCCTGACCCGCTGAGCTACTCCAGCACTTTGTGTCCTTTGTAGGAACCAACATGTGCAGTTCTTTGTTTCTACAATAATCAACTTCATGCCTGTTTCAGGAGCAGCCCAACCAGGCGAACATGGCCAACATCTGCACGGGGCTGGAGGTGCTGAGCTTCCTCCTCACCGTGCTCCAGTCGCCGGCAATCCTCAGCAGCTTCAAGCCGCTGCAGCGGGGGATCGCGGCCTGCATGACCTGCGGCAACAACAAAGTCCTTCGGGCCGTCCACACCCTGCTATCCCGACTGATGAGCGTCTTCCCCACGGAGCCAAGTACGTCGCTCGGGGGAGAGAGGGCCAGGGGAGTGGGGGTGGCGAGAGGGGCGGAGGATGTGGGGTGAGAGAGGGGCAGAGGAGTTTGGGGAGAGAGAGTGCGGAAGGCGGGTGTGGAGATGAAGAGAGGGCCAGAGGATGTAGAGGGAGAGACGGGATCTGAAGAGAGGAGGCTGGAGGAGTGGGGATGAGGTGAGAGCTGCAATAATGGGGAGACTGTGGGAGTTGGGGGGGGGAGGGAGGGCCAGGGGAGTGGTGTGGGGGAGAGAGGTGACCAGGGAGTGGAGAGGAGGGTTGGGGGGGCGGGTGCGATAGAACGGGGGTTGGGTGAGGGCTGGATGAGTTGGGAGGGAGAGCACTGGAAGTGATGGAGAGATTGGGCCGGAAGGCTGGAAGAGTCGCGGAGAGATGGCTGGATGTGTGCGGTGAGGAGAGAGGCAGAAGGTGTAAGGGGTGGGGCGGGGGCAGATGTGTACGGCAGAGGGACGGGGGGTGGAGGAGGAGGTGAAGGAGAGAGGGCCAGCGGAGAATGGGCGGGAGGAGAGAGGGAGGGGAAGAGAGGGCTGGAGGAATGAGATAATCCGCTCCTGGAGTGAGGGGCAAATATGGGTGGTGGAGTGAAGGGGTGGGGTGGGGCCTTCGGGAGGTTAAGGGGACGGGCACCATCTTGATGCCGCACGTTGCTAGTGTCACATTCCTCGCTCACCCGACCTAGGCACCTCGAGCGTGGCATCCAAGTACGAGGAGCTGGAATGCCTGTACGCGGCCGTGGGGAAAGTCATTTACGAAGGCCTCACTAACTATGAGAAAGCAACCAATGCCAATCCCAATCAGCTCTTCGGTAAGTCGTGCAGAGCAATCGGCAACCCTTTCTTTCTCCTAATTAAGCTTTAATGCGAGATGCAATGCTTGCGGAGCGGAGCGTACGTCATAGTTGTACAGAGGTGGTGTGGAACAGGCCCTCCAGCCCAACTCGTCCGTGCCGACCAAAATGCCCCACCTAACCTACCCCCATAGCTCAGGACGCGAGAACCGGAAGCATCCTTGTAAATCTTTCCACCTGCACCCTTTTCAGCTTAATGGCATCCTTCCTATAGCAGGGAGACCAGAGCTGAACAGAGTGCTCCAAATGCGGCCTCATTGGAGCCAGCGTTCACAAACAAGAGGCAGCCTTTGTCGATTGCAAAGTATTAATGGGGGTTTACTGGCTGGTTGAAGGACTCTTTCATTTTAGCCTTTAGAGATACCACGCCGAAACAGACCCTTCGTCCCACTGAATCTGTGCCGACCAACGATCACCCCGTCACACTGGCACCATCCTACACACTAGGAACTTTAGACTTTAGTATATGCAGCATAGAAACAGGCCCTTCGGCCCACCGAGTCTGCGCTGACCAGCGATCACCCCGTACACCAGCACTATCCTACACACTAGGGACAATTTACAATTTTATCGTAGCCAATTAACCTACAAACCTGCACGCCTTTGGAGTGTTGGTGGAAACCAGAGCACCCGGACAAAACCCACGCGGTCACAGGGAGAACGTACAAACTCCGTACAGACAGCAGCAGTAGTCAGGATCGCACCCGGGTCCCTGCACTGTCGGACAGCAACTCTACCGCTGCGCCGCTGTGCTGCCCTGGGCCATAACCTATTGAAGGTGAGGTCGGTGCACTGTGTTTTATTGAGCTTGTCCGAAATGTTTTGGCTTCTTATCTTAATCTTTAAACCGTGTAGGTACACTGATGATCCTGAAGTCGGCTTGCAGCAACAACCCCAGCTACATCGACCGCCTCATCTCTGTCTTCATGCGCTCCCTCCAGAAGATGGTGAGAGATCATCTCAACCCACAGACCACTCCCGGGGCATCGGAAACGAGCACAGGTAATGCCTCCGAAGGAACAGCAGATGCTGGTTTACATCGAAGATAGGCACTGAACGCTGGAGTAACTCAGCCGATCAGGCGGCATCTCTGGAGAAAAGGAATAGGTCTTCAGACTGAGAGTCAGTGGGGAGGGAAACTAGAGGTATGAATAGATTCAGAACAAATTGGAGCCGGCACTGATGTTGGCTGTGGAAGAGGTGATAGAGAGGGAGAGAACCCTGGCTTTCAGTCTGAAGTAGGGTCTCGACCCGAAACGTCACCTATTCCTTTTCTCCGGAGATGCTGCCTGATCCGCTGAGTTACTCCAGCTTTTTGTGTCTATCATAGGTAATGCTGCTGCATATCACTTTTATTTTAATCTTGCTACTTTGTTGGAATAAAATGGAATGCAATTCCACAGAGAATGGGACGAAAATGTCAGTCAGCTCTTGAGCATACAGCAGAGAGCGGCACGGTGGCGCAACGGGTAAAAGTTGCTGCCTTACAGCGCCAGAAACCAGGTGCTGTCTGTACGGAGTTTGCATGTTGTCCCTGTGACCGCGTGGGTTTTCTCCGGCTGCTTCAGTTTCCTCCCACATCCCAAAGACGTGCAGGTTTGTAGGTTAATTGGCTTTTGTAAATTGTCACCTAGTGTGTGTGGGATAGAACTAATGTACAGGTGATTGCTGGTCGGCGTGGACTCAGGAGGCCGAAGGGCCCGTTTCCACGCTGTATCTCTGAACTAAACAATCACAATCACAATAATAAGCCAAGTATGTTTTGCAACATACGAGGAATTTCATTTGCCAAGTCAGTCATACACATAACAAGCTACGGGACACACAAAACACATTTTAACATAAACATCCATCACAGAGACTTCTCCACATTCCTCTCTGTGATGGAAGGCGAAAAAAGTTCAATCTCTTCCCATTGTTCTCCCGTGGTCGGGGGCCTCGAGCCCTCCATTGACGGGATAATCTTGACTCCTGTAGCCGGTGGCGTTTGGGCCCTCCGTGTCGAAGAGATCAGATCCTGCATCGGGGGGGGGGGGGGATGCCTGCTCCCCCACGCCGTTCGATCGGGGCTGGTCGAACCTTCCGCGACATTGTAGCTCCCGACATCCACGGCCTCTCCCGAGACTGCGCGCTCCCGATGTAAAGTCCGCAGGCCGCAGTTGGACCGATCCCAGGCAAGGGATCGACTCCGATGTAAGTCCACGCCTCGCGGTGGGGCCCAAGATCAGTCCGAGGAGGCCTCCAGCTCCATCGTTGATGGGCCGCAGAGCGACCGGAGGATGCGATCTGAAAATAAATCGCATCTCCGGCAAGGTAAGAAACTGGGAAAAAAAGTTCCCTCGACCTCTCCCCATCCCCCCACATAGAAACATAGAAATTAGGTGCAGGAGTAGGCCATTCGGCCCTTCGAGCCTGCACCGCCATTCAATACGATCGTAGCTGATCATCCAACTCAGTATCCCATACCTGCCTTCTCTCCACACCCTCTGATCCCCTTAGCCACAAGGGCCACATCTAACTCCCTCTTAAATATAGCCAATGAACTGGCCTCAACTACCCTCTGTGGCAGAGAGTTCCAGAGACTCACCACTCTGTGTGAAAAAAGTATTTCTCATCTCGGTCTTAAAGGATTTCCCTCTTATCCTTAAGCTGTAACCCCTTGTCCTGGACTTCCCCAACATCGGGAACAATCTTCCTGCATCTAGCCTGTCCAACCCCTTAAGAATTTTGTAAGTTTCTATAAGATCCCCTCTCAATCTCCTAAATTCTAGAGAGTATAAACCGAGTCTATCCAGTCTTTCTTCATAAGACATGCCTGACATCCCAGGAATCAGTCTGGTGAACCTTCTCTGCACTCCCTCTATGGCAATAATGTCCTTCCTCAGATTTGGAGACCAAAACTGTGCGCAATACTCCAGGTGTAGTCTCACAAAGACCCTCTACAACTGAAGTAGAACCTCCTTGCTCCTATACTCAAATCCTTTTGCTATGAAAGCTAATGTACCATTCGCTTTCTTCACTGCTTGCTGCACCTGCATGTCTACTTTCAATGACTGGTGTACCATGACACCCAGGTCGCGCTGCATCTCCCCTTTTCCTAATCGGCCACCATTTAGATAATAGTCTGCTTTCCTGTTTTTGCCACCAAAGTGGATAACCTCACATTTATCCACATTATACTCATCTGCCAAACATTTGCCCACTCACCCAGCCTATCCAAGTCATCTTGCAGTCTCCTGGCATCCTCCTCACAGCTAACACTGCCCCCCAGCTTAGCGTCATCCGCAAACTTGGCGATATTGCCTTCAATTCCCTCATCCAGATCATTAATATATATTGTAAATAGCTGGGGTCCCAGCACTGAGCCTTGCGGTACCCCACTAGTCACTGCCTGCCATTGTGAAAAGGGCCCATTTACTCCTACTCTTTGCTTCCTGTTTGCCAGCCAGTTCTCTATCCACATCAATACTGAACCCCCAATGCCGTATGCTTTAAGTTTGTATACTAATCTCTTATGTGGGACCCTGGAAGTTCAGATACACCACATCCACTGGTTCTCCCTTATCCATGCTACTAGTTACATCCTCGAAAAAATCCACAAGATTCGTCAGACATGATTTAGCTTTCGTAAATCCATGCTGACTTTGTCCAATGATTTCACCATTTTCCAAATGTGCTGCTTTCCCCACTACCGATGTTAGACTAACTATACTCTGTAATTCCCTGTTTTCTCTCTCCGTCCCTAAAAAGAGGGTTACGTTTGCTACCCGCCAATCCTCAGAAACTATTCCAGAATCTAAAGAGTTTTGAAAGATTATCACTAATGCATCCACTATTTCCGGAGCTACTTCCTTAAGTACTCTGGGATGCATCCTATCTGGCCCTGGGGATCTATCGGTCTTTAATCCATTCAATTTACCCAACACCATTTCCCGACTAACCTGGATTTCACTCAATTCCTCCTTTGACCCGCGGTCCCCTGCTATTTCCGGCAGATTACTTATGTCTTCCTTTGTGAAGACGGAACCAAAGTAGTTATTCAATTGATCCGCCATGATCAACTCACCCGTTTCTGACTGCAAGGGACCTACATTTTTTTTAACTAAGCCCTTTGTCCTAATTAAGCCCTTTGTCCACCTCTGCTGGTCTCTGAATTTCTCCCAGTCCTCTGGTATGCTGCTTTTTCTGGCTACTTTGTACACATCATCCTTTGCTTTGATACTATCCCTGATTTCCCTTGTTATCCACGGATGCACTACCTTCCCTGATTTATTCTTTTGCCAAACTGGGATGAACAATTTTTGTAGTTCATCCATGCAGTCTCTAAATGTCTTCCATTGCATATCCAACGTCAACCCTTTTAGAATTAATTGCCAGTCAATCTTGGCCAATTCACATCTCATACCCTCAAAGTTACCTTTCTTTAAGTTCAGAACCATTGTTTTTGAATTAACACTCTCCATCCTAATGAAGAACTCAACCATATTATGGTCACTCTTGCCCAAGGGGGCATGTACAACAAGACTGCTAACTACCCCTTCCTCATTACTCAATACCCAGTCTAAAATAGCCTGCTTTCTCGTTGGTTCCTCTACATGTTGATTTAGATAACTATCCCGCATACATTCCAAAAAATCCGCTTCCTCAGCACCCCTGCCAATTTGATTCACCCAATCTATATGTAGATTGAAGTCACCCATTATAACTGTTTTGCCTTTGTCGCACGCATTTCTAATTTCCTGTTTGATACCATCCCCAACTTCACTACTACTGTTAGGTGGCCTGTACACAACTCCCACTAGCGTTTTCTGCCCCTTAGTGTTTCGCAGCTCTACCCATACCGATTCCACATCCTCCAAGCTAATGTCCTTCCTTTCCATTGCATTAATCTCCTCTCTAACCAGCAACGCTACCCCACCTCCTTTTCCTTTCTCTCTATCCCTCCTGAATATTGAATATCCCTGGATGTTCAGCGCCCAGCCTTGGTCACCCTGGAGCCATGTCTCCGTGATCCCAACTATATCATAATCATTAATAGCTATCTGCACGTTCAACTCCTCCACCTTATTACGAATACTCCTACACAAACTTTTAACACACACTAACATTTTTTTAAAAGACGAAAAAACAAACAGACTGTTGGCGGGGCTGCCAATTGTGCGGCACCCCTGGTGGTACTAAACAGTCTTGCTTTTAACAGCAGGTCCGTTTGATTTGCGGTCAAATATTTTTTTATACAGGTGGAATGAGGTTGTGAAGGAAAAAAATGTAAGAGTTAGATAATGTAGGAGTTAGATAGTAAACATTTCAGACTTCAAGGTGACCTTCATAATATATATTTCAAGACTTCTTTTCTCCATTGATGTTTAAGAATGACGGGCTTGATATTTGATCAATGCACTACTTCAAAAAAACGTCTGAAAAATGCTCAGACATCATTGCTGAAATAGATCTCAGTCAGCACGCTTCACACTTTCATTATACAAGTCGGCAAGTGTATCTTTCTGATGTCAGGGTGATATTTGTAGAGTGAGGGGAACATGGTGTGCTTCCATTCAGGTTCCCAGAAGAAGAAGGTTCTTCTGAAGAAGGGTCCCGACCCGAAACGTCACATTAGTTTAGTTTAGAGATACAGCGCAGATACAGGCCCTTCGGCCCATTGAGTCCACACTGACCAGTGATCCTCACACATTAACACTATCCTACACATACTAGGGACAATTTACACTTATACCAAGCCAATCAACTTACAAACTGTCCGTATTGGGTGTGTGGGAGGAAACCGAAAATCTTGGCGCAAACCCACGCGGTCGCGGGGAGAACGTACAAACTCCGCACAGACAGCACCCGTAGTCTGGATTGCACCCAGGTCTGTGCCTCTGCAAACGCTGTAAGGCAGAAACTCCACCACTGCACTTATCCGTCACTTATCCATGTTCCACATAGAAGATTGAGGGGGGGATCTTATAGAGACTTACCAAATTCTTAAGGGGTTGGACAAGCTAGATGCTAGAAGATTGTTCCCGATGTTGGGGGAGTCCAGAACAAGGGGTCACAGTCTAAGGATAAGGGGGAATTCCTTTAGGACCGAGATGAGGAAAACATTCTTTACACAGAGAGTGGTGAGTCTCTGGAATTTCATTTCGGAGTCACGTGAGTGACTTCGTGAAGAGCCCGCCGGCGCGCATGCTCGACATATCGTCGTACCGCGTTGCTGCGACGGCTGGCGGTGGAGCGCGCTCCTCGCCAGCCCTTCACAAGGGGCCACGGAGGTAAGTATCTTACCTTAAGTTGGTGGTTCTTGCTATGCGATGTTTTCTTGCAGCAAGAACATGGATGGGAGATCGATGGACCGGAGGATGTTTGGAGAAGTCCCCGGTCAACAGTTCCGACTGCAGCGCAGGCCGGGACTCAGGCGGAGACTGGGGTAAGCCCTGTTTTACAGGTCCGGATCCGCCAGCACACCACAGCTCGGAGGAGTTCCAGAGGAGGAGTGTGGTGTGCCACCAGAGCAGGGGGACCCTGCCATGGCAGTCAGGTCGTCAGCGGGCTCGCTGGCGACCTGGAGCAGGGTGCGTGCGGCTGCACGGCCCGTTCCACTCAGCCCTCCGAGAAGGGGGAGGGCAGGAGCCCAGAAGCCTAACCCTGTTAGGGCTAAGGCATTGCCTGACACGGAGGAGCGGTCAGGTTCCAGGGCGAGACCCGGGGCGGCTGTGAGGTCCAGCCGGCACACCCCGACTATCGACGCCGGTACGGGTCGGTTGAGTCGGGTCTCGTCACGGTCGCCGAGCCCCCCATGGATGGGTGGGCGAGACCATGCGCTGGCAAGGTCCACGATGTGGGCAGCCGGCAAGACTGCGCGGGCCCCAGGCAGCCATGCTTCGGCTGGTGCCGACACCACGCCGCAAGTGTCCTTAGTGGCAGCGGCTTCAGCTCCCGCTAAACGGAGGCGGTTGAACACACCCGCGCAGGAATCGCGCAGTTCGCCTCGGCGGCTGTCAGCGACATCTACCGGCACCGGCAGGGCCTCGACGAGGTGCGGGCCGATGACAGGAGCCCGGTTTTCTTTTCAGAGCCGGAGGACTCCGACCACCTGAGTGTTCAGGGTGAAGGGCGTATTGACCGTATGGAGCGGCTGCTGGAGCTCCTGCTTCAACGTCAACAACAGCAGGGCAGCAACAGGCACAGGGCGTCTTCACCAACATCCACTATCAGCCTGGAGCAGCAGGACGAGGAGATTCTGGTGGATCCCGTACCACCTCCGTTGGAGGTGCCAGCGGAGCAACCCTTGGATGTGGCGACCAAATTCGCGGCTCCACATTCATCTGGACTTCCTCTAAATACAAAACTGGCAGCCATAGTGGACTTTCTTAATAATCAGGTGCTGCAGGAAGAAGTCCTCATCCACGCTATGAGCCGTCACAAGGCTCCATCACACTGCAACTCCCTCAACGTGCCTGTGGTCAATACGCCAATATATGGGGCAACATCAGTGCGGCTATCCGTCAACAGGAGCTAAAATTGCAGCGGATCCTGAAACTCTTCACGGCCGGTATTACCGCCTTTGCGCGGTCGGTGGACGGGGACGAACTGAATTTGGACCAGGAAGATGCTCTGGCCTTATTGTGCGCGACCCAGCACGAAATCAACGGGTTCCGCAAGAACAGCATCCGCCCAGCGCTCAACCCGAAGTTTGCAGGATTGTGCAAACCACCGCCGCCGCCGCCGCCCCGTCAGCTCTTTGGTGAGACCTCTCGAAGAGAGTCAAAGAGCTTGACGAACAAGCCAAGACGGTGGGGATCATGCGCTCTCAGAGTGCCCCACACCGTCAGGCTCAAAAGCTCCATACATTCGCTCATGAGGGTTTGCCAGTACCTCGAGGAGGACCCACCCTCTAGTTCCACAACGACAACAACACCAGACCAGCACCAAGGGTCTTTTTAGGACAGGGTCGGCAGAGACCTTGGTGGGGAACGAAGACGCTGCGCCCTCAAGCCAACCCAGCACCTCCACGGCCACCCACACATGTCAAGGACCGCCGGTAACCACGGAGGTGAGGGGGTCTGGTTTTCTCTTTTCTCTTTGTTTAACTTCACATGTTGGTGGTCGCCTTCGGTTGTTTTTGGGTGCATGGGTAAATTTACTGGTGACGAGTGTGTGTTGCAGAATATTCAGGGGCATAAAATTGAGTTTATTAATGGCGACATTCCTCCATCCCAGCACATGCCCGGTCGAATGTTTAAATTATATGCTGCAGAACAGGTAGCAGGTTACAAGGAAATTTTAAGGATTGAGAAAATGGTGCATGAGCCAGTTGAATTTGTTTCGAAGATATTCACTAGACCTAAGGAGGATGGAGGCTGTCGTGTTATTATTGATCTAACCCGTTTGAATACGCTTGTAACATATACTCATTTTAAAATGGATACGTTTGAAACAGCCAAATCATTGGTTTCTCATGGTTGCTTTATGGCATGCATCGATTTGAGGGATGCATATTATTCAGTATCCATCCAGAAATATGATAGAAGGTTTTTGAAATTTATCTGGATGGGGCAACTTTGGCAGTATAAGGCTTTGCCTAATGGGCTCACTACAGCCCCTAGATTGTTCACTAAATTGGTGAAGCCAATCATGGCTTATTTGAGACAACGACGTCATATAGTAATGGCCTATTTAGATGATATCTTAATTGTGGGCCACACCCTGGAATTGGCTGAACAGGGTGTTGCAGCTGCTGTCAATATATTTCAACAATTGGGATTCATTGTCCATCCAGAGAAATCGAAGTTCTGCCCTGCCCAGGTAATTAATTACCTAGGGTTCACGGTGAACTCAATGAGCATGAGGGAAACCATACCAATTAACAAAATTGAGGAGGTCACTCAGGTGTGCAGAGATTTAATTGGCACCAATATACCATCGATTCGGCATACAGCCACAGTAATTGGCAAGCTAGTGGCTTTGTTTCCGGCAGCACGATATGGACCTTTGCATTATCAGAATTTGCAAAGAGCTAAAATTACTGCGTTAAAATGGAACGCTGGTCATTATGATCGATCAATGCAGCTGCCGTCCGAAGCAATAAATGAGTTGCAATGGTGGGTGTGTCACATTAGCAGCTCATTCAAGCCCATCAGGGAGGCTAATCCGGTGGTATATTTACAGACTGATGCAAGCTCCAATGGCTGGGGAGCTACAGATAATTGCTCTCGTTGTGGGGGCAGATGGGACACCCTTGAGTCAACGATGTTCTTGACTCAAGGGTTTAACTATTTGGAGTTGCTGGCAGCATTCCACGGACTTCGTGTGTATTGTTCCAAGCTTGTTGGAGCACACGTCCGTTTCCAAATAGACAACATCACAGCTGTGGCATATTTAAACCATATGGGTGGTACCAGGTCAGTTTCATGTGACAAATTGGCTAACTCAATTTGGCTCTGGTGTATTCAAAGAGATTTTGGATTTCAGCTACCTATTTGCCAGATGAGCTCAATACTGTGGCGGACACCAGGTCACGCAAATTCAATGACAATATTGAATGGATGTTGCATCCTGAAATTTTTGCTAAAGTCACAGCCAAATTTGGTAAACCGGACATTGACCTTTTGCGTCACGGTTGAACCATCAGGTATCAACATACGTTTCATGGGAACCAGATCCTGGGGCAATAGCGCTAGATGCATTCTCGCTGGACTGGGGGAATTGGTTTTTCTATGCATTCCCCTCGTTTTGCCTCATCAGTCGGGTACTGCGAAAGATTCAGGCAGATGCTGCCAAGGGCATCCTTATTATACCCGACTGGCCTACACGGCCTTGGTGTCCGGTGGTCTTTGACATGCTCAATCGAAGCTTTGGTCTTTTTGAAGGGTTGCCCAGAATTGGTTACTCACCCTGTCTCAGGGGAGCCGCATCCCTGCCATGGCTATTTAATTTGTTGGCTTGCAGGTTCTGAACAGGCCGTTAGTCCAATACGGCCTCTCAACTCGGACCATTGGATACCATCAGGGCGTCATGTCGAGAGTCAACAAGGCGAAGATACCGCTCGCAGATTAAGAAGTGGGAGCCTACTGCAGCCGCTCTCGCATCACGTACGATGACGTGACAATAACTGACGTCCTGGAATTCCTCGCGGGGTTGTACCATGATCAACACTTAAGTTACAGTGCCATCAACAGCGCCAGGAGCGCGCTATCATTCTATCTCAAGATTGAGGTAGGATCCAACAGGCTAGTGTCCAGACTCATGCGGGGTATATTCAATATGAATCCGCCTACACCACGCTATGATATCACCTGGGATGTCAGGGACGTATTAAACCTGCTCAGGACGTGGTCTCCCATGGAAGGGATCCAACTGGACAAACTCATCATGAAACTGGTGATGTTACTAGCGCTGACTTCAGCAGAGGGTACAAACACTACACAAACGATGTGTTGACAGGATGATATCTACCCCTATGGAAGTAGTCTTCGTCGTTGATGAGCTACTAAAGCAGCATAGACCTGGGTGCACAGGGCTGCAGCTGAAGTTCCCGGCATACCCCGCAGATGCTAGGCTGTGTTCAGCCTCACGTATTCATCACTATGTCAAGGTGACGGCACGCATCAGAGGAATGGAGAGATACCGGCTTGTCTCATCATCAAGTGACAGTCCAGACGATATCCAGGTGGCTTCGAGTCGTCTTGGGTAAGTCAGGTATCGACACTAATGTGTTCAACTTTTACTCCACCAGGGCTGCATTGACATCAATGGCAAGGATTATGAAGGTGCCTATGGGCCAGATCCTCGCCATAGCAGGATGGGCTAATGAAGCTGTGTGTCAGCGATTTTATAACAAGCCTGTTGCTGCTCCTCTACAGTTCGCAGAAGCCGTGCTGAATGCAGGTCAAGAACGCGGAGATGTCCCCATGAGGGGATTTGATTTGTTATTAACAAATATGCTCTTGTTTTGCAGTATGATCTATTTGAGCAAGTTTGTTCCTCCCATCCATCCCTGGTAGTGGTGTGTCTGCATGGACGTGGTCCAGGGCGTGTAATCACAGAAGCTTTGAAGTCTTCACGAAGTCACTCACGTGACTCCGAAATGAAATAGTAAGATTGAACGAGAACTTACCAGTTCGAAGGTTGATCATTATTTCATGAGGAGTCGAAGTGAGGGATTTCGTGCCCTCCTCGCCCACCCTCAATCACCTTCATCTGGTAATCTTAGTCACTTCAATCTTACTATCCGAAGTCATTTCTTTTGTTGGTTTCTGTGATTCCACGCCGCTACTTTGAAGTATGTCGAGCATGCGCGCCGGCGGGCTCTTCACGAAATCCCTCACTTCGACTCCTCATGAAATAATGATCAACCTTCGAACTGGTAAGTTCTCGTTCAATCTTACTATTCTCTGCCACAGAAGGTAGTTGAGGCCAGTTCATTGGCTATATTTAAGAGGGCGTTAGTTGTGGCACTTGTGGCTAAAGGGATCAGGGGGTATGGAGAGAAGGCAGGTACGGGATACTGAGTTGGATGATCAGCCATGATCACATTGAATGGCGGTGCAGGCTCGAAGGGCCGAATGGCCTACTCCTGCACCTATTTTTCTATGTTTCTATGTTTCTCCGGAGATGCTGCCTCACACGCTGAGTTATTCCAGTACTTTGTGGCTTGTTTTCAAGATTACTTGGCAGATTGGCAAATAGATGGATGGGGAGTCGGGCAAGTTCTTTCCATGAGTATCTGGAGCACGGTGACAAGATGAGTGTAGGAAGGATTCAATTCAGAACTTCCAGTGTTGAGGTTTCCTGCTGATGAAATATTGTTTAGTGGAGGAGCAGAGTTGCAGTGTGACCGTGTCCTTTTGACCATGGTAAAGGTGACCGGGAACGCATCGCATTTTCAGTGCAATTAGTTTAGTTTGGAGATACACCAACAGGTCCTTCGGCCCGTCGAGTTCATGCCGACCATCGATCACCCATTCACAATAGTTCTATCTTCTCCCACTTACGCACTTGGAGCATTTTACAGAGGGCCAATTAACCTACAAACGCACACGTCTTTGGGATGTGGGAGGAAACCGGAGGAAACCCATGAGTTCATAGGGAGAACGTGCAAACTCCACTTAGACATCACCCGAGGTCAGGAGCGAACGTTGTTCTCTGGCGCGGTGTGGTAGCAGCTCTACCAGCGGTGCCACTTTGCTGCCCTGGTGGGAGAAATGGGAGCACATTGAGGTGGGGGTTGAGAGACGTGGGGAAAAAAAAAAAAAAAAAAGAGGTTGGGGGAGTATTGCATAAAATTGGAGAATTCAATGTTCATACGCTGGGTTGTAAGCTGCCAAGGGGAATATGAAGTGCTGATCCTCCATATTGTATGTGGCCTCGCTGGCAATGGAGGCCCAGGACATGGACATGGACATGAAAAGGGGAAGGAGATTGAAATGGTTAGCATCCGGGAGATCCACCAGGCCTTGGCGGGCAGACTGAGTGCGTGGTCCGGCGAGAAGATTGAATATTGGAGGAATGAATGGCTGCGGAAAGTTAAAGTTTGTGGAGATGAACGGTAGATGCACACCGTTTAAACTTCCCAAACAGTTCTGAAACAAGGTACTTAATTTAAGATTTTCAACCATGTTTGTAAGAAGATTAATGTGCCTGAAGCAAATTCAAGTGATACATCAACCCTAAGTGTTAATTAAATTGCAGTTATTGCAAATACACTCTATCATGTTACAAAGATAGTGAAAATTCAACATGCTTTTAAATTTAAATTTTGTGTTGTAATAATTGAATCGAATGCTGTCTTCAGAACTCGTTTGACATAGATTTCTTCCCCTTCCCTGCAATCAAAAGATACCCTGCCCCAAGGATTCAACGTTGCTGCTACCTTGAGCTTTATTCAGTCATTACTGGGATACAGAAACCTATGCATAACCCACCAGAATTTGTGGTTGTAAAATCTCCTCTGTGGTAATTAATATTCAGCTAAAGTTGAATCTTTTGCGCAGCGGCAAATTGCAGTGAATTATTAATATAGTTATCTTAGAGCGGTGTATAAAATCATGAGGGGAATGGATGAAGTGATTGCATCCGAGGGGAATCCAGAACCAGAGGAAGAGGGGAAGAGATTTAATGGGAACCTGGGAGGCAACCTTTTGACTCGGAGGGAAGCGGGTGTATGGAACAAGCTGCCAGATGAGATAATGCAGACAGGTACTTTAAAAGCATTTTAAAAAAACACGGGCGTATTGACACATCGGTTCATGGATAGGAAAGGTTTAGGGGGATAGGGGTCAAACGTGGGCAAATGGGACTAGCATAGATGGGGCAATTTGGTCGGGATGGACGAGTTGGGCCGAAGGACCTATTTAATTCTCTGCCACTGCGATGAATTACTATTGAATTCTAGGATAGGTCAAGGATTCTTGAAAATCAAAGATTCACCACGCCGCCCACATTAAACAGGGATTCATTGTGATACAAGGCTAACAAAATGAGGCTAGTCGGGGTCCTGCCATCAAGCACACTTGAAAAAAAAGTCTTTGTAACGACCAGTCTTAAGAGTGTGAAGAAGGGTCGCGACCCGAAACATTGCCTATACATGTTCGCGTGACCCACTGAGTTACTCCATTGCTGTTATCAGGTTGAAAACCTACGAGCTAGGAGCTCATGTTAGTGTTAGAAGTGTGGACCCTTCCCCACGCTGGTATCCGTGGGAAGATGACCGAGATTAATGTTTCAAGTCTGAAGAAAGGTCTACACCTGAAACGTCATAAGACCATAAAGCCTGGATGCAGAAGCAAGCCATTCGGCCCATCAAGACTACTCCGCCATTCGATCATGGCTGATCCCTCTTTCCTCTCAACCCCATTCGCCTGCCTTCTCCCCATAACCTTTGAGACTCTTACTAATCAAAAATCTTTCAACCTCTGCTTTGAAAATACCCATTTCTGGCCGTTCCCTTCACTGCCTGATCAACTGAGTCGATTGATTGAAAGATGGAGCATGGGAGCAGGCCCTTCGGCCCACTGAGTCCATGCCGACCATTGATTATTCGTTCACATTAGTTCTATGTTATCCCACATGCGCATCCACTCCTACACATTAGGGGCAGTTTTACACAGCGCCAGTTAACCCACACACGCACACGCACGTCTTTGGGACGTGGGAGGAACCCCATACTTGATTAGTGAGGGTGTCGGGGGTTACGGGGAGAAGGCAGGAGAATGGGGCTGAGAGGGAAAGATAGATCAGCCATGATGGAACGGCAGAGTAGACTTGATGGGCCAAATTGCCTAATTCTGCACCCCCTAATTATGAACGTATGAAACCAGAGCACCCGGAGAAAACCCTTGTGGTCACTGGGAGAATGTGTACATTCTACACAGACAGTGCCCGAGGTCAGGATCGAACCCGAGTCTCTGGCGCTGTGTGGCAGCGGTTCTACCTGCTGCACCTCTCTGTTCCTGAAGCACTCTGTGTTTTCTCACGATTCTAGCATCTGTAATATCACTGGGGGGGCTCTTAATGGCCAGCAGATGGAGCTCACTACCCTCGTGTTATTAATGCATTGTACACCCTCTGCTCTGTTCCAACCCACCAAGCCATACTTCCACAGCAGAACAACTGAACACTGGAAATTCTGAAAGTCTGAAATTCAATTGAGGGTCTGGTCAAAAAATAGCGGCTTGGGACAGGTATGGGCAGCTGGGATCACATGAATCCCTGGAGGGAATGCAGGAGTATATATAAGAGGGGGCTGTAAGACTATGGGCTGCACTGGATGGTTAGATTGCATGGGATCCAGGGAGTGCTAACTGGCTTCATGGAAGGAAGCAGAGGATGATGGTAGAAGGGTGTTTACACAAGGGCGGCACTGTGGCGCAGCGGTAGACTTACTGCCTTACAGCATCAGAGACCCCGGTTCGATCCTGACTACAGGTGCTGTCTGTATGGAGTTTGTACGCTTTCCCTGTGACCTGCATGGGTTTTCTCTGGGTGCTCAGGTTTCCTCCCACACACCAAAGACGTCTAGGATTGTAAACTAATTGGCTTGGTAAAATTGTAAATTATCCCTGGTGTGCAGGATAGTGCTAGTGTGCGGGGATCACTGGTCGACGCAGACTTGGTGGGCCGAAGGGCCTTTTTCCGCGTTGTATCTTTAAACTAAAATAAACCAACCTCCCTACCTTTCCCTACCTTTCCCTGTGGGAAAGAACTGCAGATGCTGGTTTAAACCGAAGATAGACACGAAAACGCTGGAGTAACTCAGCGGGACAGGCAGCATGGCTGGAGAGAAGGAATGGGTGACGTTTCGGGTCGAGACCCTTCTTCCGACTTCCCGCTGAGTCACTCCAGCTTTTGGAGTCTATCTCCCTTCCATTGACTCCATCTACACTCCACTCTGTCTGAGCGAGGCCACTAGCACCGGCAGCTCCTTGTGTCTCCATTCTAGCTCAGTAGCCAGGTGTCTAATGTCTGAAGAGTGCATGAGAGGTGGCAGCTTCTATCCAAGGATGAGAGGCAGCGCAGGATCCTTTTTTAAGGCTTGGCGTTATCTGAAGAACGGCTGTTCAACATGGTACACTAGTGCCACGGAGTGAAGGCAGTTCCATCTCCTCACTAATTTGTGTTTTCTTGGCCAAAACTGTGAGGATGTCTAAGCAGGAATTTAATTTGCAGGAGTGCTAATTTGCTTTTGTGTTTCTTCACCATGTATTGCAATTATCGAAGCAGCTCCGACCTTGAGGATGTTTAAAAAGTTACCTCGTCGTGACACTTCCTGTCACGACCCCTGTGCTGAATCTTTACATGCTAATTGCCTGGGAAATAGAATAAAGGAAGCAATGAAAAGATGCTGGCAAGCCAAAGCCTAAATGCACGACTTCAAAGAGGCGGCACGTTGGCGCAGCAGTAGAGCTGCTGCCTCACGGCGCCAGAGACCCAGGTTTCATCCCGAATAAGGACGCTGTCTATACGGAGTTTGTATATTCTCCCCGTGACCGCGTGGGTTTTCTCCGGGTGCTCCGTTTTCCTCCCACATTCCAAAGACGTATAGGTTTGTAGCTTAATTGGTTTTGGTAAAATAGTAAATTATCCCTTGGGCACAGACTCTAAAGTCTTACTGAAAGCTTTGCATTCTACTAGCTGTGCCTTTGCATGTCAGACAGTACATAGACAGACCCTTCAGCACAACTCGTCCTTGCTGTCTATGCTATCCATGTTTAATGATGTTGTGTTTTCGCATGTCTCAAGGTACAGTGAAATTCATTTTTTGTATACGAATCAGTAAGATTATTGCCATTCATAAGTACAATTTCAGGCAGTTCAGTTGCTGATGACATCTGGGAAGAAACTGTCCCTGAATCTGGAGGAGGTGCGTTCGTTTCACACTTCCGGGCCTCGTCCAATGGGCATGCTTCTAACATGGCGCCCAACACGGGCGACTGTTTGCGTGCTAGCCACAGAAGCAGACCTACAAACTCATATTACAATTGCTCCACACTCTCAAAACTGTGTACACTGTAAATGGATTGATTGTAATCATGTATTGTCTTTCTGCTGCCTGGTTAGCACACAAAAATAAGCTTTTCACTGTACCTCAGTACACATGACAATAAACTAAACTGAACTGAACTGAAACTCTTGCCTGATAGAACTTAAACATAGAACATAGAAAATAGATGCAAGAGGAGGCCATTCGACCCTTTGAGCTAGCACCGCCATTCATTGTGATCATGGCTGATCGTCCCCAATCAGTAACCTGTGCCTGCCTTCTCCCCATATTCCTTGACTCCACTAGCCCATGGAGCTCCATCTAACTCTCTCTTAAATCAATCCAATGATTTGGCCTCCGCTGCCCTCTGTGACTGGGAATTACACAAATTCACAACTCTCTGGGTGAAAACGTGTTTTCTCACCTTAGTCTTAAATGGCCTCCCATAGAAACATAATGGGAGAGGGGAGAAGAGGGAGTGACTGGGGTGAGACTGGTCCTGGATTATGCTCTGTCCCAGATTCCCAGTCATTCTTCTTTGTATCCTGCCACTGTAGTCGGGGTCGGCCACCATTGTAGCTTTTAAAGACTCCGTTCAACTCTATAAAGTCCGCAGGGCTCCACGATAAACCCGAACGTGTTGCAACGTGGTTCTTGGCGAAAGGCTTTGGAACCGTTTGGTTTTATAACAGCAGCAGTTGTTTTTCACACCTGGTTACTGAGTTGTAATCGAGATGCAAGAAGCTGGAATCGTGAGCAAAACTCAAAGTGCCGGACTAACTCAGCGGCTCAGGCAGCATCGGGATCCTTCTTCCCACCCGAAACGTTGCCTGTAACTTCCCTTCACAGATGCCTCCTGACCCGCTGAGTGACTCCAGTAGGTTGCGTTTAACTGAATTATATGGATTGGTTAGTACGTGAACGCACTCTCGATACTGTCTTCACCGAGAGTTACATTACCCGCCTAACTGCAACTTATTTCTTTAGAAAAAAGACACAGTAGCTCAGCAGGTGAGGCAGCACCTGTGATGGGAATGGTGGGGCGACCACTTGGGTCGGGACCCTTCTTCAGATGCCAGGGTCTGAAGGGATCCTCATTCTGGGTCCTAACCCAAAATGTTGCTTGTCTATTCCCTCCATGGAGGCTGCCTGACCTGCTGAGTGGTTTAAAGTGAGGGGGGGGGAGAAGATTTAATAGGAATCTAAGGGATATCTTTTTCCCACATGTGGTGGGTATATGGAACGAGCTGCTGGAGGAGGTAGTTGAAGGTACTATCACAATGTTTAAGAAACATTTAGATAGGTATGTGGATAGGACAGGTTTAGAGGGATATGGGCCAATTGCAGGCAGGTGGGACTAGTGTAGATGGGACATGTTGGCTGGTGTTGGCACGTTGGGTAAGACTCTCTGACTCTACTACATGAGTGTGATCATGTATAGTCTTTCCTCTGACTGGTTAGTGATAGCTGGAAGCTTTCACTGTACCTCAGTACACATGACAGTAAAGTCAACGAGAAACAACACAATCTCGATGCTGCTCTTGTTGAACAGTAAATGAACAGTCCAACTGCAACTTTATTTTGGCGATAAATCCACCACTGGACCGTGGTGGACTGCGTGTTTCAAGAAGGCAGCTCAATCCCACCTTTTTTGGGAGAAATTAGGGATGGACGATAAACACTGCCCTTGCCCTCAACGCCTGTGTCCCGTTGCTGTACAAAGCAATGACCACACACAAAACTAGACACCACTAGATGGTGCTCCAAGCAGAATATTGTGTTCCATTTTCGATAGTCAAGAGTGTACATGTCTTTGAGAAGACAAGTCAGAATCTTACCCCTCCCAGGGTGGAAATGTCAGGCTAGAGGGCAGAGCCCCAGGCTGAAAGCTTCAAGGAGATGAGCGGGGCAAGTATTTTTGCTGGTTTACAAAACAGGACACAGAGTGCCGGGGTAGCTCAACGGGTCAGGGCAGCACAGTGTTGTGATGGACATGCTTGCTCACAGCGCCAGAGACCCAGGTTCTATCCTGGCTACGGGTGCTGTCTGCATGGAGTTTGCACAATTTCTCTGTGAGTGCGTGGGCTTTCTCCAGGTGCTCCAGTTTCTTCCTACATTCCAAAGATTTGTAGGTTACTTGGCTTCTGGAAATTATCTCTGGTGTGTTGGATAGAACTATTGTGTGGGTGATCGTTGGTCAGCGTGCACCGGTGGGCCGCAAAGCCTGTTTCCATGCTGTATCTCTAAACTAAACACCTCAGAAGAACACGAGCAGGCGACGTTTTGGGTTTGGACCCTTCAGTCTGAAGAAGGGTCCCAGCCCAACACATCACCTAACCATGTTCTCCTGAGATGCTGCCTGACCCAGTGAGTTAATCCAGCAATCTGTGTCTTGTTTTGTAAGCCAGCCAAAGCAGTTCCTTGTTTCGGCAAGTATTTTGACACAATGTATTTTGACAGCGGATGGTGGTAGCCTGGAACAAGGTGGTGGTGGAGGCAGAGACAAATGTGGTGTTTAAGATGCTTTTAGACCGGCGCATGGATATGGAGGGATATGGATCATGTGGAGGCCGAGGAGATTAGTGTATCTTGCCATCATGTTTGGCACGGAATTTCTGGGCCGAAGGGCCTGTTCCTGTGCAGTAGTTTAAACTTTAGAGACACAGCGTGGAAACAGGCCCTTCGATCGACTGAGTCTACGCTAACACTTACACAGTAGGGTCAATGTAGGGACAATTTTACCAAAGCCATTTAACCTACAAACCTGTACGTCTTTTGAGTGTGTGAGGAAACCGGAGGTCCCGGAGAAAACCCACGCGGTCACAGGGAGAACGTACAAACTCCGTACAGACAGCACCCATAGTCAGGATCGAACCCGGGTCTCTGGCGCTGTAAGGCAGCAACTCTACCGCTGCGCCACCGTGCCGCCCACTGGCACCCAAAAAGGTACTGTTTTGCGATCTATACGATTTTACTGTCGTTTGGTAACACACATGAGTAGGGCTTCCTACAACTATCGTGCTACCTTTCCTGCATGGTATTAACACGGGGAAATGTATTTCTCTCTCGCAGTCACGATTGAGTTGATCATGCTAAGCCTGGAGCTCGTGAAAACCCGCCTTGCTGTAATGAGCATGGAAATGCGGAAGAACTTCATCCAAGTCATCTTGACCTCCCTCATTGAGAAGTCACCCGATGCCAAAATTTTGAGGGCTGTGGTGAAGATAGTCGAGGAGTGGGTGAAGAACAATTCTGCCATGGCAATAAACCAGGTGAGAACAATACAGACGGGCTACACACAATTGCAATCAAAGTCAGAGTGGCTCGGCTACAGATTTTTCCGAGCCTAGTTCATGTCATGTGTACCGAGCTACAGTGAAAACGTTATTGTTGTTGCGTGCTATTCAGTCAGCAGAAAAACAATACACGATTACAGTCAAGCTGTCCACAATGTACAAATGCAGGATATAGTGAATAATTTTTGGATGAAGGCCAGTAACATCCGATTAAAAACAGTCCAAGGGCTTCCAGTGATGTAGATGGGAGGTCAGGACTGCTCTCTCATTGGTGAGAGTTGCCCTATATTAACTCGGGGGTAAAAACAGTCTGGAGGTTTGCGTTTTCATGCTTCTGTACCTCTTGCCTGATGGGAGAGTGGAGTAGAGGGAGTGACCGGGGTAAGAATGGTCCATGATTATGCTGGTGCCCTTGCTGAGACAGTGTGAAGTGTTGATGGATTCTAGATGAAGTCCAGACAATTCAACTTTAATATGTACCATCAATGGAATATTGGAATTCTTACTTGCAGCAACTTAACAGGCTCCTAAACGCAATCAATAAATTAAAAATCATAATACTAGTGCATAAATGGAAACCCTTAGTGCAACCAAAGACAGTCCATGGGATTTCATAGTTACTGAGATTAGTATTGGGCATTGTTCAAGAGCCCGATGATTGTTGGGAAGAAGTTATTCTTGAACACGCTGATCAGGTTTTCAGGCTCCAATACCTTCTTCCTGATGGTAGGAGTGAAATGAGAGCGTGGCCTGGGTCTTTGATGATATTGGCTGCCATTTTGAGATCCTACAGATCGCTTTGATGGTGGGGAGGTCAGTACTTGTGATGGACCGGGCAGTGTCCACCACTCTCTGTATTCCTCTTCATTCCTGGGTGTTTAAGTTGGCGAACCAGGCCGTGAAGTCAATATGTTCACAACTGAAAACGTAGAAGTTACTCCATCTAAGAAAGTTTATTTTCTGTCATAAATTGTATTTAATCCCAATGTGTGCAGGAAAAATATTCTAGTCATACATCATGGAAACTGACCCTTTAGACTCACCACGTGGCTTTGGGGCAGCAAAGACTAAATTATCCCGCGTGTGTAGTGTTTTGGGTGAGTGCTGGTCAGTGCAGGCTCGGTGAGCCGAACGGCCTAAACTAAACACATCTTTAGTCAAACATCAAACTCCATGTACACTGCTCTTACCATTGTTAACATGGATTCAGTGGACCGAAGGGTCTATAAGAATTCACTAACAACGTCTTGGAAGTAAATGAGTCAAGGAATTTAAAAATGAATGCCGCCAAATGACTTTCTGCTAGAATGCGCATGATTATATATAAATTAATCTTTACACTTATTAAATACCGCACGTCTATGTGTAGAAAATTAATTAAAACTGCGTAATTAAATAGAAGCCTAAATTTTAAGTAGTTATTTTTTATAAATGACTCGTGCACATTTTGTATTAATTGGGGGAAGATGATGTTACATTTCATAATTCTTGATTATATTTTGTGATGTTTCTGGTTGAAGAAGACCATATTTAATTGAGTCAAGTTTCTGGTTATTGAAAGGGACACTCGTTCCATAATGCTGGTGGAAATGAGAGAACAGAACGTGTCTCCGAGCCTGCGTTGTTAGGTGCTAATGTATGCGGCCCTTGCATCCGCTTATGCATTGTGACCACCATCCCTGGCGGGTCCAATCATTATTAATGTTCCAGGCGCTGTTTCACAATATCACTGTTGCTTCAGTTACTGCAATATTAACTATGCATGGAAATTATCACCAACCTAGCGATGGTGAAGCCTTCTCAACCTTGGTTTAATTCATGAGCTTATTTGCGTGTTTTCTAGAAGGACTCGCAGTGCCTTTTTTTTTACTGACCCGCAGCTGACTGTTGAATTTCCACTAGTGGGAGAGTCTAGGACCAGAGGGCACAGCCTCAGAATAAAAGGACATACCTTTAAAAAGGAAATGAGGAGCAATTTCTTTAGTCAGAGGGTGGTGAATCTGTGGAATTCATTGCAGACGGCTGTGGAGGCCAAGTCAATGGGTAATTTTAAGGTGGAGAATGACAGATTCTTGAACAGCAAAGGTTTCGGGGATTATGGGGAGAAGGCAGGAGAATGGGGTTGAGAGGGAAAGATAGATCAGCCATGATTGAATGGCAGAGTAGACTTGATGGGCCGATTGGCCTATATTCTGCTCCTAGAGCTTATGAACGTCAAGTCTTCAGCAATGGGCAGCAGAGAGGCACTAGTTTAGTTTATTATTGTCACGTGTTCCAAGGTTCAGTGAAAAGCTTTTGTTTGCGTGTTATCCAGTCACCGAAAAGGCAATACACGAAAATACCCTACAAGCCCCACAGTGTTCAGATAAAGGACACAACATTTACTGCAACATATAACATTGAAATCCGATTAAAGGTAGTTCAAAGATCTCCAATGAGGTGGATGGGAGGTCAGGACCGCTCTCTAGCTGATGAGAGGACGGTTCAGTTTCCTGATAATGGCAGGGAGAAACTGTCCCTGAATCTTGAGGTGTGCGTTTTCACACTTGGATACAATCAAGCCATTCACACTGCACAGATAAAGGGTACAAGGTACAACATTTAGTGCAGGATACAACATTGAAGTTCGATAAACTTCGATTAACGGGTAGATGGGAGGTCAGAACTGTAGCCCAGGTGATAAGCCCCACATTCGTGTTCAAGAGCCTGATAGTTGCTGGAAAAAAGCTATTATTGAAGATGGAGGTCATGGTTTTCAGATTCCTGTACCTTCTTTCCGGTGGTAGGAGTGAAATGAGTGTGTGGCCAGGCTGGTGTGGGTCTCTGATGATCCCGGCTGCCTTTTTGAGGCAGCGGCTCCTATAGATCCCATTGATGGTGGGGAGGTCAGTACCGGTGATGGACCGGGCAGTGTCCACCACTCTCTGGAGTGCAGCGCAGGCCGCGAATCATGAGCAAAACCCAAAATGCTGGGGGAACTCAGCGGGTCAGGCAGCATCTGTGCAGGGAATGGACAGGTGACGTTTCTGGTCGGGACCCTTCTTCAGGCTGATTGCATAGGGGGGGCGGAGAAAGCTGGAAGAGAGGTGGGGCAGGGCCAAGCCTGACAAGTGATAGGTGGATACAGGGGGGAGGTGAGAGGGGGGAGGGGTTGATTTTGCGGATGGGCGGACAAGGGCCAGAGGCGAGAAGACTAAAGCTATGAGATAAGGACAAGGATAGAAGTGGTGAAAGGTGGTCAGAGGAAGGAATGTACGTGGATACAGGTAAAGGGGGAGGGGGTTTGCTTGGTAAAAGGGTGGAATAAGTGGCAAAGGCTAGAGGTGAAAAAGAGGCAAAAGGGTGCTCGATAAGGAGAGATGAAACATAAAGCCAGAGAGGGGGATATGGGTATAAGTGGAGGGGGGGGGGGAAGATGATGTAGGGGTAGGTGGGGTGGAAGGGGGCTGGATAGTGGGGTGATCTTATGCAGGTTTATAAAATCATGGGGGGTGTAGATAAAGTGAAGAGCCACTGTTTGTTCTCCAGGGTAGGAAGGGGGAGGGAGCAACAGGAAACAAAGGGGTTTGTGAAGTATTGAAATTAGAGAATTCAGTGTTGATATTATTGGGTTGTAAGCCCACCTGCTTGCTCAAGTTGTCCAGTACCTCATCATAGAAACATAGAAAATAGGTGCAGGAGTAGGACATTCGGCCCTTCAAGCCTGCACCGCCATTCAATATGATCATGGCTGATCATCCCACAGTGTCCTGTACCTGCCTTCTCTCCATACCCCCTGATCCCTTTAGCCACAAGGGCCACATCTCATTCCCTCTTAAATATAGCCAATGAACTGGCCTCAACTACCTTCTGTGGCAGAGAATTCCAGAGGTTCACTATTCTCTGTGTGAAAAATGTTTTTCTCATCTCGGTCCTAAAAGATTTCCCCTTATCCTTAAATTGTGAGCCCTTGTCCGGACTTCCCCAACATTGGGAACAATCTTCCTGCATCTAGCCTGTCCAACATCTTAAGAATTTTGTAAGTTTCTATAAGATCCCCCCCTCAATCTTCTAAATTCTAGCGAGTACAAGCCGAGTCTATCCAGTCTTTCTTCATATGAAAGTCCTGACATCCCAGGAATCAGTCTGGTGAACCTTCTCTGTACTCCCTCTATGGCAAGAATGTCTTTCCTCAGATTTGGAGACCAAAACTGTACGTAATACTCCAGCTGTGGTCTCACCAAGACCCTGTACAACTGCAGTAGAACCTCCCTGCTCCTATACTCAAATCCTTTTGCTATGAATGCTAACATACCATTCGCTTTCTTCACTGCCTGTTGCACCTGCATGCCTATTTTCAATGACTGGTGTACCATGACACCCAGGTCTCGTGGCATCTCCCCTTTTCCTAATCGGCCTCCATTCAGATAATAGTCTACTTTCCTGTTTTTGACACCAAAGTGGATAACCTCACATTTATCCACATTATACTGCATCTGCCATGCATTTGCCCACTCACCCAGCCTATCCAAGTCACCTTGCAGCCCCCTAGAATCCTCCTCACAGCTAACACTGCCCCCCAGCTTCGTGTCATCCGCAAACTTCGAGATGTTGCATTCAATTCCCACGTCCAAATCATTAATTATATATTGTAAATAGCTGGGGTCCCAGCACTGAGCCTTGCGGTACCCCACTAGTCACAGCCTGCCATTCTGAAAAGGACCCGTTAACACCTACTCTTTGCTTCCTACTCTTGGTAGCCAGTTCTCTATCCACATCAATACTGAACCCCCAATACCATATGTTTTAAGTTTGTTTACTAATCCCTTATGTGGGACCTTGTCAAAGGCCTTCTGAAAGTCCAGATATAATCATATGATTGAATATTCAACCCGTTATACTGCATGAGTTTAGTTTCGAGATACAGCACGGCAACAGGCCCTTCGGCCCACCGAGTCCTTGCCGACCAGCGATCCCCAAACGCTAGCATTATGCTACAGACTAGGGACAATTTACAATTATACCAAGCCAATCGGTCTACAAATCTGTACGTCATTGGAGTGTGGCAGGAGGCCGGAGCACCTCGAGAAAATCCACGCAGTTCACAGGGAGAATGTACAAACTCCGTACAGACAGTACCCATAGTCGGGATTGAACCCAGGTCTCTGACGCTGTAAGGCAGCAACTCTGCCGCTGTGCCAGCACTGCCCATTGCTGAGTAACAGTAGACTAAGTGAATTCCCACTCACTCAGCATTCCTGACTTCAGCAGAAGTGATCACCAATCTCCTTACTTAGCACATGGGAAATGAATGGAGTAAGATCATAAACATTTGCAATTTGCCGGTTACAACATATGTTGTGCATTAATATTTTAGAATGGATTCTGATCCAGTATGAATAATTAACTGGACAGAAGTAAAATGTGTGATATTAAGCCATTGTTTGCGATCCAGAAATTATCTTTTGGCATTGCGATGATGAGGTCACGAGGATTTAACTTTCCGTTAAACATAACCAATTAATTTCTGGTTTGAAAGCAGTCTATGGAACTGATGCGCTACCATGCTGAGAACCATATTCTGTACTCTGGATCTTCCCATTTTCTCTACTTATTGTAGTTGAGTTTGACTTGAAAACAAAGCTTTTCACTGGACCTTAGTACATGTGACAATAGTAAGCCTAAGTTTAGTTTAGAGATACATCACGGAAACAGTCTCTTCGGTCCACCGATTCCACGCCGACCGTCGATCAACCGTCCACACTAGTTCTATGTTATTCCACTTTCCCATTCACTCCCTGCATACTAGTATAGACACAAAAAGCTGGCGTGACTCAGTGGGTCATACAGCATCTCTGGAGAAAAGGAATAGATGACGTTTCGAGTCGAGACCCTTCTTCAGACCCTACATACCAGGGACAATTTACAGAGACCAACTAACCAACAAACCCGCACGTCTTTGGAATGTAGGAGGAAACCCATCCGGTCACAGGGAGAACGTGCAAACTCCACAGAGACGGCACCTGAGGTCAGGATCAAACCCGGGCCTCTGAGGCTGCGAGGCAGCAACTCTACCGGCTGCGCCACTGGGCCGTTGTATTTCAGAACAGGGATCAGTTTCAATCCGTTTCGTAGTGAAACGCTTTGTTTTGCTATCCAATCAGCTGAGTTAATACTATACATAAATAGGATCATGTCAAACTCAAGTACAGCAGGTAGAGCACAAGAAAAGTAACAGAGTGTAGAACATAGTTCTCAGCATTGTAGCGCATTGGTCACAGAGACAAAGTCCAATGTCCAAAATGGGGTAGAGGTGAATCAGACCGTACCCTAGCTTATGAAGGACTGTTCAGAAGCCTGATAACAGAGGGGAAGAAGCTGTTCCTGAGTCTGGTGGTGTGCAGTTTCAAGCTTCCGTACCTTCTGGCTGGCGGGAGCAGAGAGAAGAGGGAATGATTGGGATGGAACAAGTCTTTGATTATGTTGCCACTGGGCTGATGTTATTTGAGAGGGAGAGAGGAAGGAGTTGAAGGTGGGGAGTAGGAGGGAGAGATGCAGAAACACTGGCTGGCTGAATGATTTATCAGCCTGCCTGAACGAAGAAGAGTCCAAAGCCAAAACCTTGCTTATCCATGCTCTCCAGAGATGCTGCCTGATCCGCTGAGTTACTCCAGCACTATTTTCTCAACTTGCGTGTGCAGTTCCTTGCATCTCGACTTGTCACTTGCCAGGCATTGTCCTGCCTGTCCTCCTATTCAGCTTTCTTCCCCACCCCTCCGCCATAATCAGTCTGAAAAATGGTCCCGACCTGAAACTTTACCTATCTACGTCCCCCCGAGATGATGCCTGACCCACTGAGTTGCTCCAGCACTAGTGGGAGAGTCTAGGACCAGAGGGCACAGTCTCAGAATAAAATAACATACCTTAAAAAAGGAGATGAGGAGGATTTGTTTCCGTTAGTTGGTGGTAAATCTGTGAAATTAATTTCCACAGGCGGCTGTGGAGGCCAAGTCAATGGATATTTTTAAGGCGAAGGTTGACAGATTCTTGATTAGTATGGGTGCCAGGGGGTTATGGGGAGAAGGCAGGATAATGGGGTTGAGAGGGAAAGATAGATCAGCTTTGATTGAAAGTAGACTTGATGGGCTCAATGGCCTCATTCTTGTGAACTTTGTGTCTTTTGATTTAGTAATCCAGCATTTGCAATTCCTCTTGTCTCTGAATGATTTTTCTTTTCTCTGCAGACACCGACACTGAGGGAGAAGTCCATTTTATTGGTTAAAATGATGACCTACATTGAAAAACGCTTTGCAGATGACCTTGAGTTAAATGCTCAATTCTTGGACCTCGTTAACTTTGTCTATAGGTAATTGTAGTAATTAATCAAAAAGTACAGTTCATTAGTTTGCATACTTCTGTCTTTGCACTACTCTCCCGGGAGATCCATGCAGATTTATTCCATTTGAGAAACCAATACGGTTTGTGCGGTTTTCTATACTCATTGTGTCGAACACAATCGTCCATATTTCAGAAGCAAGCAACTTATTTAATAAATCTCAAGGTTACCCAAGTGCGAGCAGACTGGATTGCGTTTTTGCACGTCATCTTTTGAACGAGATGGGCGGCATGGTGGCACAGCGGTAGAGTTTCTGCTTTGCAGCGCCAGGGGCCGGGGTTCGATCCTGACTCTGGGTGCTGTCCGTGTGGGGTTTGCACGTTTCCCCTGTGACCGTGTGGGTTTCCTCTGGGTCCTCCGGCTTCCTCCCACATGCAAATGATGTGCAGGTTTGTAGGCAAATTGGCTGCTGTAAATTGCAAATTGTCCCGCGGGTGTCGGGAGTGGATGAGTGGCACTCACTGCTGCTTCAGATCAGAGCCCTCTGCTGCCAACTGGGTGGCACGGTGGCAGAGCTGCTGCTTCACAGCGCCAGAGACTCGGGTTCGATCCCAACCACAGGTACTGTCTGTACGGAGTTCGTACGTTCTCCCTGTGACCGCGTGGGTTTTCTCAACGTTCTCCAGTTTCCTCCCACATTCCAAAGATGTGCGGGGTTATAGGTTAATTGGTTTCTGTAAAATGGAAACAAAACGTCCCCAGTGCGTAGAATAACGCTCGGCCCATTAGTCGACGCAAACTCAGTGGGCCGAAGGGCTTGTTCACTCACTGTATTTTTAAAGTAAAGTCGAAAAGAGATTGGCACTGAAGAAAATATAAATGTTTTTTTGAAATCCATCTTAAAACTAATGAACATAAATCATTTTATACATGCTAATTAATGCAGGGTTGCAGGAGTGCAGCCTCTGGTTTGTGGTGCACTGTGGTGCCAGCTAGTTCATGGACTGATCAGTATGTGTGTGGGGGAGGGCGATAAACCAGCTAAAATATCCCAACATCTCCAGGAGGATGCGTTTCATGTCTTTAAACATTATCAGTCGATCAACTTTGAAAGGTTCTTAAGTCCCATGTGCTCTGGTATCAAACATGTCGGAACATAATGCTGTGATGAAAGAAAGCCAGTTTCAATTTCTGACTGTAGCGAGGTTCTACATGTCTTGTTTTTCTTTATCTTTCTAATATCTCCTCCCTCCTACTCTTTGTCCCTTTAGTTATAACAGACGTTAGACCCGCGCACATCTGCTCCCTCTTGCCCATTCCCCCTCCTGCCCATTCCCCCTCCTCTCCTGCCCCCTCCTCTCCTGCCCCCTCCTCCTTCCCCCTCCTCTCCTTCCCCCTCCTCTCCTTCCCCCTCCTCTCCTTCCCCCTCCTCTCCTTCCCCCTCCTCTCCTTCCCCCTCCTCTCCTTCCCCCTCCTCTCCTTCCCCCTCCTCTCCTTCCCCCTCCTCTCCTTCCCCCTCCTCTCCTTCCCCCTCCTCTCCTTCCCCCTCCTCTCCTTCCCCCTCCTCTCCTTCCCCCTCCTCTCCTTCCCCCTCCTCTCCTTCCCCCTCCTCTCCTTCCCCCTCCTCTCCTTCCCCCTCCTCTCCTTCCCCCTCCTCTCCTTCCCCCTCCTGCTCTTCCCCCTCCTCTCCTTCCCCCTCCTCTCCTTCCCCCTCCTCTCCTTCCCCCTCCTCTCCTTCCCCCTCCTCTCCTTCCCCCTCCTCTCCTTCCCCCTCCTCTCCTTCCCCCTCCTCTCCTTCCCCCTCCTCTCCTTCCCCCTCCTCTCCTTCCCCCTCCTCTCCTTCCCCCTCCTCTCCTTCCCCCTCCTCTCCTTCCCCCTCCTCTCCTTCCCCCTCCTCTCCTGCCCCCTCCTCTCCTGCCCCCTCCTCTCCTGCCCCCTCCTCTCCTGCCCCCTCCTCTCCTGCCCCCCCTCCTGCTCTTCCCCCTCCTGCCCTTCCCCCTCCTGCCCTTCCCCCTCCTGCCCTTCCCCCTCCTGCCCTTCCCCCTCCTGCCCTTCCCCCTCCTCTCCCGCCCCCTCCTCCCCTGCCCCCTTCCCTCCCACTCCTCTCCTTCACCCTCATCCGTTTTAAAGTTTTATTTTGTGTGCTACCCAAACAGATCAGATATATCATACATAGATACAACCAAGTCTCAAGTATAATAGGTGCAGGGTGGCCCAGTGGCACAGAGATGCTGCCTTACAGCGCCAGTGACCCTGGTTCAATCCTGACCATGGATGCTGTCTACGGAGTTTGTACGTTCTTCCTGTGACAGTGTGGGTTTTCTCCAGGTGCTCCCGTTCCCCCCCACATGCCAAAGACGTGTACGTTTGCAGGTTAATGGGCTTTGGTAAAATTCTCCCTAGTGTGTAGGATAGTGTGTTTTTCATGCTATCCAAACAGATCAGGTTGTACGATATATAAATACCATGAGGTCAATCTGAAATACAATAGGCACAGGGGAAGATACAGAGTGCAGAATATAGTTATTAACACTGTAGCGCACCAGTTCCATAAGCAAAGTCCAATGTCTGCAATGAGGTAGTGGTGAATTGGACAGTACCCAGGCTCATGGAAGGACAGTACAGAAGTCTGATAACAGAGGGGAAGAAGCTGTTCCAGAGTGTGGTGGTGCGCACTTTCAAGCTTCTGTACCTTCTGCCAGATGGGAGCGGGGAGAAGAAGGAATGACTATGGTAGGGCAAGTCTTTGATTATGTTGGTGCAGGACTGCCGCATTTTCATAGTTGCTATCTTTGTATAAGGCAATAAATCCAGTCTTAAGATCTGCAGTCTAAGATGGGGAAGAGGGGAAGAAGCGTTTTCCTGTCTGGCGGGGCCTGCTTTCAAGCATAAATACATTCAAGCCAAACTCAAGTACAATAGGTAGAGCAAAGGGAAGATACAGAGTGCAGTATGCAGTTGTCAGCATTGTAGCGCATCAGTTCCAGAGATAAAGGTCAATGTTGGCAATGGGGTAGAGGTGAATCGGACACTACCCTGGCTGATACACGTTGAGCCCTCTGTACTTGTGGTCTCATGCAGGGATGAGAACCTCTCCGGCAGTGAACTGACGGCGAAGCTGGAGCCGGCGTTCCTGGCTGGATTGCGATGTTGCCAGCCGCACATTCGGGCCAAGTTCTTCGAGGTGTTCGACAACTCCATGAGGCGGCGGGTGTACGACCGGCTGCTCTACATTACCTGCTCCCAGAACTGGGAGGCCATGGGCAGTCACTTCTGGATCAAGCAGTGCATCGAGGTGAGGAACAAACTGTCTTTAGCTTAGTTTATTGTCACGTGTACTGAGGTACAGTGAAAAGCTTTAGTAGTCTGCTAACCAGTCGGGTCACCCATTCCTTCTCTCCAGAGATGCTGGCGAGATGAACCAGGGGTGGCGCTATAGTGGCAGCCTCGCCTGCAGCTGTTCGTCTTTCATCCTTTTTTTAATTTTTAGTTTGTTAAAAAGTTTTGTTCTGGAGGCCTTTTAGTCTTTTTTTTATGTGGGGGGTGGGAGGGGGAAACCGTTTTTTCCAGTCCCTACCTGGTCTTTCCTCCGAGCCGCATCTTCGCCCCCTCCCCGCGGCCTTTTCTGTCGGAGACCGGCCAGAGCTTCGAGCTGCAGCTTCAGCGGCAGTGCAGCACTAAGGTACCATCGCAGAGCGGGGCGATGCTTTACCCGGGTCGGCATGTGGAGCTCCGGAGTACTGGGCCTGCCGACTTCAACATCGTGGAGCTGTGATCTGCGGAGGTTCAAGCCGCAGCGGCGCTGACTTTAAATACCGCGGAGCCTGGGATCTTTCGCCGAGGCCGCCAGTGTTGGAGCTCCGCCCAGCGCGGCCTGTGGACTTCGGGAGCCGCGGTCTCCGGTAGCAAGCGGCCGTTTCGGAACTCCAAGTCGCTGAGAGTGTTCTTCCGACGCCGGAGTTCCATCGTCCCGGCGAGAGGGCCTGAAACATCGGGCCGCCGTTGCGGCGAGTGCGGAGGCCTCAATAGGCCCCGACCACGGGGTGAACATGGAGGATGTGGACTGAACTTTGCTGTCGTCCCTCACAGTGGGAAACGTTGATCCCGCTGTGTGGGGATGATTTTTATGTTTAATGTTAAATTCTATAGTGTTGTGTTTATTTTATTTGTGTGCTGCAATGTCAAATTTCACTACACCAATGGTGTATGTGACAATAAATGTCCTTTGTCCTTTGCCTGTCCCGCTGAGTTACTCCAGCTTTTTGTGCCTATTCAGCGGAAACCTGTTTAGTTGGATGTCTATTTAGTCATCACCATTGGCTTGTTATTTTACCTTTCACTGCAGATTTGAGACTTTTTAGTAAGGCAGACATTTTGCATCACAAAATACTGCAGAGGGTTGGTTTAGTTTAGTCTGGAGATACAGCGCAGAAACAGGCTTTCGGCCTACCGAGACCACGCTGACCATGGATCACCCCGTACACCAGCACTATCCTTCACACTGGGGACAATTTACAATTTCACCGAAGCCAATTAACCTATAAACCTGCACCTCTTTGGAATGTGGGAGGAAAGCGGAGCACCCGGAGAAAACTCACCCAGGTCACGGGGAGAACGTACAAACTCCGTACAGACGCCACACCCCCAAGACACACTTAAACATTGAATTTTCTCAATTCTGTTAACCCTTGCTGCCTCCTCCCCTTCCCACCTCTCCCTCAGCCCTCGGGCCCTGGCATTCCCTCTCTCTCTATCTCTCCCCCACCCAAGTCGCACCAGCTTCTCATTTTCACACTACAAACAGCTTACAACGGCCTGTTTCCTTTATCATCGATACTTTTTTGCATATCTATCATTCATTGTTCTTTATCTCTCCACATCACCGTCTATATCTCTCGTTTCCCACATCCCTAACAAATCTGAAGAAGGGTCTCGACCCGAAACGTTACCTATCTCCTTCGCTCCTTAGATGCTGCTGCACCCGCTGAGTTTCTCCAGCCTTTTGTGTACCCTCGATTCTCCAGCATCTGCAGTTCCTTCTTTAACACCTTTGTAGATTAATTGGCTTTGGTGAAATTTTCGCTAGTGTGCAGGATAGTGCTAGTGTATGAGGTGATCGCTGATCAGCACGGACTCCATGGGCCAAAAGGCTTATAGGTCTAAAGCCTAAAGTGTGAACTGTGAGTGGAACCCGGGGGTACATTTAATGACCAAATGATCAACAAATACAATAAGTTGTTAAGGTGTGCAATTTTAATGTTGAGTTGAAGTCTAAATAAGCACGTTGACGAAACGACTGCTTCAGGTTAAGGTTTTGTACTTTTTGAAGTAGATTTAGTTTTGTATAATTTGCCTTTAATGTTGCTGTCTGGCATTTCAAAAGCAGTATGAACTTGAAGCACTGATTTTACCCAGTGTGAGAATTCTTTAACTGCTGCAGATCGCTCCAGTTTCACTGAGCCCGAAGGCCTGCTCAAAAATCACTGTCTGTGCAGAGCTTATAATGTTTCAGAGGGTTTACAGACACAGCAGTCTCAGTACAGCATGTACTTTTACCCTTTGGGTTTCTCATCTATTGAATATCATAAAACTTCTTCAGTCTGAAGTAGGGTCTTGACCCGAAACGTCGCCCATTCCTTCTCTCCAGAGATGCTGCCTGTCCCGCTGAGTTACTCCAGCACTTTGTGCCTATCTTTAGTTTAAGCCAGCATCTGCAGCTCCTCCCTGCACATGCCGCAGTTATGCAGGCCCTTTAGCCCAACTCTTTCATGCTGACCAAGATGCCTCATCTACACTAGTTCTACATGCTTGGGTTTGACCCTTATCCCTCTAAACTTTTCCTGTCCAAATGTCTTTTAAATGTTGTGATCGTACCTGCCTCAACTACCTCCTCTGGCAGCCTGTTCCATATACGCACCACCTGTGTGAAAAAGTTGCTCCTCAGGTTCACATTTAATCTTTCCCGTTTCACCTTAACTTATGTTCTCCAACCCTAGAATCTAATCATAGAGTCATACAACATGGAATCGGGCCTTTCGGCCCATATTGCCCATGCTGTTCAACATGTCCCATCTACACTAGTCCCACCTGCCTGTGTTTGGCACGTATCCCACCAAACCTATCCTATCCTTGTAACTGCCTAAATGTTTCTTAAGTGTTGTGATAGTGCCTGCCTTAACCACCTCCTCCATTCTACCTTGTTCGATATACATACCACCCTTGTGTAAAAAGATTATTGCTCCACGGGTTCCTATTAAATCTTTCCCCCCCTCATCCTAAAGCTATGTCCACTCGTTTTTGATTCCCCTACCTTTGTCTGTTTAGTTTAGAGATACAGTGTGTAAACCAGACGTACGCCGAGTCCGCGCTGACCGGTGATCCCCGTACACTAACACGATCCTACGCACTAGGGATAATTTACAAATTTACTAAAGCCAAATTAACCTAAAAAACTGTACGTCTTTGGAATGTGTGAGGAAACTGGAGCACTCGGAAAAACCCATGCGGTCATGGTCGGGACGTGCAAACTCCGCACAGACAGCAGGCATAGTCAGCATCGAACTCGGGTGTCTGGCGCTATAAGGCAGCAACTCTACCGCTGCACCACCATGCCATCTTGGGAACCCTGGGTAAAAGACTGTGCATTTACCCAATCTATTCGCCTCATGATCTTATTCAAATCGATAGCATCACCCCTTATCCTCCTGCTCTCCAAGGAATTAAGTCCTAGTCTGCCCGACCGCTCCCAGCAGCTCAGGCCCTCCAGTCCAATAGTGCGTGGACTGTGCATGATTACAATCGAGCCATTTACAGTCCGTGACCACGTGAGTTTTTTTCGGGTGCTCCGATTTCCTCCCACGCTCCAAAGACGTGCAGGTTTGTCATCATTGGCTTCATTTTAAATTGTGAATTGCCCTTAGTGTGTAGATTAGTGCTAGTATACGGGGTGATTGCTGGTCGGCGCGAACTCGGTGGGCCGAAGGGCCTGTTTCCACGCTGTATTTCTAAACTAAACTAAACATAAAACTAGCGTATGGGTGATTGCTGGTCGGCGCCGAAGGGCCTGTTTCCGCCTCTATCTCTAACGTCTGAAAGTAGTGTTACGTGTGGGGGAGCGGCTGATGATGATGTGTTGCGCTGACGTGCCCCGTCTGTTGATTATTGTGTTGCTACCCCCAACCCTGCAGCTGCTGCTCGCGGTGTGTGAGAAAAACACGACCATTGGCACCAATTGCCAAGGTGCCATGCTGCCATCCATCACCAACGTCATTAACCTAGCCGACAGCCATGACCGGGCCGCCTTTGCCATGGTAACGCACGTGAAACAGGAGCCCAGGGAGAGGGAGAACAGCGAGAGCAAAGAGGAGGTAATTTGTCTCTGAATTTGACTTGCCTTTCCCTCCGATTCTGGTTCGACAATTAACGTTGAAGTTAACACCTTGTTCCTGCTCGGAAATCCCTGCTGATGTGTGTCCATTCTGTGCCAGTGCAAGGTGATCAGTCAGCATTATAGATTTAATTTATAACACCACTTTAGCACAACCGAGTAATGTGTTAGGTTTTTTTCAAAGGATGGTTAAGGGCGGCACGATGGCGCAGCGGTAAAGTAGCTGCCTTACAGCGCCAGAGACTCGGCCTCAACCCTGACCACTGGCGCTGTCTGTACGGAGTTTGTACGTTCTCCCTGTGACCACGTGGGTTTTCTCCGGGTGCTCCAGTTTCCTCCCATGTTCCAGACGCACAGATTTGTTAATTATAAATTATCCGTAGTACGTAGGAACATACGAGTGTACGGGGTGATTGCTGGTCAGCGTGGATTCGGTGGGCCGAAGGGCCTGTTTCCAAGCTGCATCTCTAAAGCTCTAGTCTGTCCCCTGTGATGGCGATAGAGAGATCGAGAAAGGAAGGAGAGAAAAAAAACTAGTCATGAGAAAAAAAGTCAGTGGATAGTCTGTCCCTTGGGATGGAGGTGGAGCGATGAGGAAAGGGGATGTTATAGTGTGAGAAAAATCTGATTTGCCTTCAGGCGTACCGCAGTTCTTGTAATAAGGTCTTCCGTTGTGAATTGGGACCTTCAGACCCACGTGACCACCCAGCCCTGGGCTAAATTTCTGTTAAAAAGCCAACATCATTTTATGATTATAAAATTGAGCCTCGTTCGGTCGGCGTACCAGACGTCACTGCAGCAGAGAGAGAGAGAAAGAGAAAGAGAGGGCGCTGTGAAACGTGAGCGCTCTCTAAGGTGAACACTGTCTGTTTTCCTTTTTAAATGAGATAAATGAGACCGATTAATGAAATACAACATGATTTTGTTTTAAGAGAACCAGTTTATTAAATAAGCCATCAACATTCCACCACGCCTTAGGACACCGCACACAAAACATGAAATGCATCCCCGCATTCAGATGGGCAGATATTGTGGTGTAGAGTTATATATATCTTATTTAAACAGTGCCTTTTAATTAAGTGTTTGAATAGTTACTCTTTCTCTTTCCTAACTGGAGTGGGTTTTGTGCAAAAAAATCTATCTTTTCTTTTTGTTGCTTGATGTTGGAAACTCCCTGTAAGGCATTAATTCCCAGGCTCTATTCCTTGGAGCAGGAGGATGAGGGGGTGATCTTATGGAGGTGTACAACATCATGAGGGGAATAGATGGGGCAAACGCACAGAGTTTCTTGCCCAGAGTTAGGGGTACCAGAGATCATAGGTTTAAGGTGAAGGGGGGGGGATGTTTAATAGGAACCCGAGGAGTAACCTTTACACAGAAGGTGGTGGGTGTATGGAACGAGTTGCCGGAGGAAGTAGTTGAGGCAGGTACTATTGCAATGTTTAAGAAACATCAGTGGAATTCTCTGCCTCAGAAAGCAGTGGAGGCCAATACTCTGGATGGTTTCAAGAGAGAGTTAGATAAAGCTCTTCAAGATAGTGGAGGCAGGGGATATGGTGAGAAGGCAGGAACGGGATACTGATTGTGGATGATTAGCCATGATGGCAGTGCTGGCTCGAAGGGCCGAATGGGCTACTCCTGCACCTATTGTCTATTGACAGCTACATGGATAGGACAGGTTTAGAGGGATATGGGCCAAATGCTGGCAAGTGGGACTAGTGTAGGTGGGGCATGTTGGTCAGCATGGGCAAGTTGGGCCGAAGGGCCTGTTTTCACGCTGTATGACTATGGCTCTAAATGCAGTGACTATCGACTATCTTTTTGTCTAGCCAGTCAACTGACATTCTTCCCCTCTCCCCTTTCTCGATCTCTCTCATCTTGGCCTCATCGGGTGGGTCTTCCCCGCCAATCGGCGGGTCGGATTTTCCCCCCGCGGCCGGGGTTCTGGAACTCCGGCCAAACTGCAGCGGGCAGATACCTTCCCATAGCTCGGCTTCCGAGGACAACTTGCAGGCCGGTAGCTTGGCTCTGGAACCAAGGGTGCCGGAAAGTCGGGAATGGACCTGCAGTGAGATCCATTTTTTTAAGCAAAGACTATATTCAATAAGACAGGGTACAATGAATTGGTGATGCACGCAGAATAGATGGATTCCCTCCTCCAATTTGTTGCTAAATGTTTATTTCATAGATCCAAGACCGTCGGATAGATTGTTTCCGATATGAAGTGGTTTTATTGCACAGCGGTTCCCACAGTTATCCCAATCCTGGTGAAACGTCACCGTGGCAATCAGCGTTGGTGTTTGGTCTCCAGTGGGAATGGGAATTTTAACCTATTCTTCAATTATTCTCATCTAGGATGTGGAAATCGATATTGAGTTGGCACCTGGCGATCAGAGCAGCACGCCAAAAACCAAGGAGCAGTCCGAGAAAGATGCGGGGAACCAGTTGCACATGCTGACAAATCGGCACGATAAATTCCTCGACTCGCTGAGGGAAGTAAAGGTGAGCACGGTGTGGCTTTAACGAGAGGCAAGAGCGTCTCATTGTCCTAAGCACCAACAATGGAACAATGACATTCTTATGTGCAGCAACTTAACAGGCCTGTAAACACAATACACAGACCGTACGATATAAGAGCAAAGAAAGGTGGGCCATTCGGTCCATCGAGTTTGCTTCACCATTCAGTTAGAGTTTAGTTTATTGTCACGTGTATCGAGGTACAGTGAAAAGCTTTTGTTGCGTGCTAACCTGTCAGAGGAAAGACAATACAGGTGCTCCCCGATTTACGATGCTTCGACTTGCGATATTTCGACTTTACGATCGGCAAACACTCGGCAACGGCAGCGAGCCGCACGTCACTTCCGGTCACGTGATCGCAATATATCGCAATGCGTTTTCAACATGCGATATTTTCGGTTTACGATGAGTTTATCGAACCGTAACCCCATCGTAGGTCGAGGAGTAGCTGTGCATGATTACAATCGAGCCATTTACAGTACATAGTCACATGATATGGGAATAACGTTTAATGCAAGGTAAAGCCAGTAAAGTCCGATCAAAGATAGTCCGAGGATCTCCAATGAGGTGGGTGGCAGTTCAGGACTGCTCTCCAGTTGTGGTAGGATAGCCATTCATGGCTGATCTATTTTTCTCTCAATCCCATTTTCCTGCCTTCGCCCTATAACCTTTGATGCCCTTACTAAGAACCTATCAATCTGCACTTTAAAAGTACCCAATAACTTGGCCTCCACTGCTATCTATGGCAATGGATTTCACAGAGCCACCACCCTCAGGCTAAAAAAATCCATCCTCATCTCCTTTCTAAAGGTGCGTCCCTTTATTCTGAGGTTATGCCCTCTGATTCGAGACTCCCATTACTGGAAACATCATTTCCTCGTCCATTCTGTGTCGACCTTTCATGATATCATTATAGTCAATGTGTAATAAATAAAATTCAATTAATTAATAACCTCGATACTAGAGCAAATAAGCCCAGAGTCCTAATAATAACAAAGACAGTCCATAGTTGTAGATGCAATGAACTGCATATGCTGCTTACAAAAAAAGACATAAAGTGCTGGAGTAACTCAGGGGGTCAAACAGATTCTCTGGGAATGTGGATGGGCGATGTTTCGGATTGGGGCTCTTCTTCAGACTGATGTCTTTCTTTGTAAACCAGCATCTGTAGATCACCTTGTCAATTCTGATGTAGATCAGTGGTTCAGCACTCGAACCACTAGTCCCGTGACCTAACCAGCACATTAACCAACCACAAGCCTGAAGAAGGGGCTCGTCCTGAAACGTTACCTATTCCTTTTCTCCAGAGATGCTGTCTGACCCTTTGAGTTGCTCCAGCTTTTTGGGTCTATCTTCAGTTTAAACCAGTTTCTGCAGTTCCTTCCTGCACATTAACCACAAGCTCTCTGTATCACTGATATTCACCTTCTGCAGTGTACAGATGGAGTGTGGTCTGATTTACTGTGTAGTTGTTTTAAAGCAATGTTCATGTGAAGAAACAGGGGTATCTAAATCCAACACGGGGTGAATTATTTTATTTTTTCACCCATCTGAATCAGGAGACAACGTTTTACGAAGTTCCCAACTCTTTGCCTTTCATGTAGAAGCAAAGAACTGTGGATGCTGGTTTATTCCAATGATAGACACAAAGTGTGGGAGTAACTCAGCGGGTCAGGCAGTATCTCTGGAGAAAAAAGAATGGGTGATGTTGATTAGTAAGGGTGTCAGGGGTTGTGGAGAGAAGGCACGAGAATAGTGCTGAGAGACAAAAAGATCGGTCAGCCATGATTGAATGGCGGAATCAGACTTGATGGGCCGAATGTCCTCATTCTGCTCCAAGTCAAGTCAAGTCTAGAGGGTTTATTGTCATGTGTCCCAGATAGGACAATGAAACTCATGCTTGCTGCAGCATGACAGAATATTGTAGGCATAAATACAGAACCGTTCATAGCATAGACCATATATATACACATAAATAAACAGATAAATTGCAATAGGCTGTTATAGTTCAGAGTTTGTTTGATGGCGAGTTTAATAGACTGATGGCTGTGGGGAAGAAGCTGTTCCTGAATCTGGATGTTGCAGATTTCAGGCTCCTGTACATTCTATCTGATGGCAGCGGGGAGATGAGTGTGGGTCCTTGATGCTGGCCGAGAACTTATAAACTAAAGTTCCCGGTCATTTTTCTCCAGAGATGCTGCCTGATGCACTGAGCTACTCCAGCACTTTGTGTCTACCCTCGCCGTTTATGCTTTGACACGGTTTTGATTTGAAGCCAGGGTTATTGAAAGGGCATTAGAATCAGATAGAATAGCAACTTTTAAAAGGAAATTGGATAGGTAATGGAAAATGAAGGTGTGCGAAGAAATAATGGAGAGGCCGGACTAATTTGATAGCTTTTCGTCAAGAGCTGGCACAGATTTGAAGTTTATGACAACAGGCTTCATTTACCAACCCACTGTTGTGTGCAGAGTGAAAAGGTAAAGTGTGATGTGTGCATGTGTAGTGATATTTGAGAGGTACACTTAATTAAATTGGCACAGATGGCCTGCTTATGCAAATAAAAGCTATTAATGGCCATGAATGATGTGCTAATGGCTTCTGTTGAAGCAGTCTCACTTAGTTACATAGTCCTTATTGTGTCATTTTACCCAACCCAAGGTTGATGTGTTAATCACGAGCTTCGAGATTATTTTGCCGCACGGTTTCACCGCGCTTGGTGCAATTGCGAGACGTTGTTGTTGCAAGAGCACCAATTGTGAAGAAGCCAAAAGCAGCAACTCAGCGCTTCGTTGATGGTTGCCGTTCACCTTGGTTTAGCATAGAGATACAGCACGGAAACAGGCCCTTCGGCCCCTCCCCACCCGTGAGTTGCCCCATCTAGTGGTCCACACCGACCATCGCTCACACCAGTTCAATTTTATCCCACTTCCTCATCCGCTCCCTGCACACGAGGGGCAATTTTCCAGCGGGCCAATTAACCTACAAACCCGCACGTTTTTGGGATGTGGGAGGAAATCAGGGCGCCTGGAGGAAACCCACGCAATCACAGGGAGAACGTGCAAACTCCACACGCAGACAACACTCGTAGACAGGATCAAACCCAGGTCTCTGGTGCCGTGAGGCATTGTTGTAACGCCGATCTACTTTGATGATAAAAATCCACCTTATCCGAGACATAGCACCATATGTCGTTTGGAACAAGGATGGCCATTCTGCCCATCATGCCCATACTAGCTCTGTGCGCAGCTGCCCATCCTTTCCCTGTAGCCCTGCAAATTATTCCCCCTCGGGTGCCTATTCAGATCTTAATTTTAAAAGCAGAAACAACATATTTTTCAGCTGTAGATATGATGAGTGAGTATAGTTGATGCTTGTACCACCAATCACCGTGGCTGTCTGCTGATTGTGGCGTGTGACAGCAGAGTTGAAATGCTGCAAGACATGCAGGGATACAATACAGCGCCGGAGGCCGAGTGTATTGTTGATACAGTTGGCGATATTTTAATTTGATAACTGTTTGTTTGTAAACTGCCAATATAGGCCCTCTCTGTTCGTATTACTAATCTCTATTTTTGTTTGTTTTGAATAAAAGCATTTTGTATCATTAAAAACAAAGGGATACAATACAATACGATAGAACTTCATTTATCCCAGGAGAGAAATTGGTCTGGCAACCGTCATAAAACACAAGATACACAACACATGAAATTAAAGTGATGAGTGGAAAGGATTGGGGATGTGCAAAGATTGTGGGGGGGGGGGGGGGGGGAAGGGGAGTCGGTCTACCCCATGACTGAGGGGGAGGAGCTGCACAGTTTGATAGCCACAGGGAAGAAGGATCTCCTGTGGCGTTCTGTACTGCGTTCCCCATCTTGCCAGAATTTCACTATATTCACAAGTCGTGGGTGCAGAATTAGGCTATTTTGACCGGTTTAAAGGGTCAAACCATCAGTTGCCGGAAAATTGTTGGTGGACCTGTATTAGACGCTAGACAACTTCCAGATCTGCTCTAAGGGCCTGGCACGGAAGATCGGTGGTGGTGGGCCTGTTTTTATTTGCATGGCTGATTATTACGGAATATAGAGGGAGGAATCATGTTTTTATAATTCTGAGCATCCTTTTCTTGTCTCACCTTTTATAGACTGGAGCCCTGCTGAGTGCCTATGTTCAGCTGTGTCATATTAGCACAGCTTTAGCAGAGAAGACCTGGATTCAACTCTTTCCCAGACTCTGGAAGATTCTATCTGACAGGCAACAGCACGTGAGTCTTCAGTTATCAAACCTCACTCCCCACATGTGACGTGAATATGATTGTTTTATATGTAAGGGAGACCCGTTGTGTTGTGACTGTAAACTCAAGGAAACATTTGAACAAAGGATAGACGTAAGGAACAGCAGGTGCTAGTTTACAAAACAAAAGGCACAAAGTGCTGGAGTAACTCAGCGGGTCAGGCAGCATTTTTGGAGAGCATGGATAGGTGACGCTTCGGGTCAGGGCCTTTCTGAAGAAGTCTGACCCGACTTGAAACTTCACCTATCCATGTTCTCCAGAGTTGCTGCCTGACCCACAGTGGCGCAGCGCCAGAGACCAGGGTTTGATCCTGACCTCAGGTGCGGTCTGTAGAGAGTCTGTGCTGTGTGTGGAGTCCCTGTGACCATGTGGTTTTCCCTAGCTGCTCCCGTTTTCTCCCACATTTTAAAGATGTCCAAAACTGTCCCTGGTGTGTACTAGTCGGGGTGACCTCCTGGGAGGGATTGTGTCCAAATCAAAGTGGGGGCTGGACCATCAGTTGTTGGAAAATCATTGGTGGCCCAGTCCCTAGTGTGCGGGGTGATCGCTGATCAGAACGGACTCGGTGGGCCGAAGGGCCTGTTTCCACACTGTATGACTACGACTTTATCAGATGTGCGCGACAGATTTATTTTTGCGCAGTGAGTGGTGAGTGCCTGGAATGCATTGCCGGGGTTGGTGGTGGAGGCAGATACGATAGTGGCGTTTAAGAGGATTTTAGATAGGCCCATGGCAGGGAATTTATTAGGTAGTTTTGAATATCTGCCTTTGTTTTAAGGAATTCAAGTCCATGTACAGTTGTCTATTACAGGTCCGCCACTGATTTTCCGGCAGCCTTGATCCCGGGGCCTTGCCCTGTTATCAGTTTTGCCGGACCAACAGAGATCACGGTCTTGGGGGACACTCTGTGGGCCGGGAATATACCAGCCTACAAAGTCTTCCTCTGAAGCCGGCTATGAGAACGGATGTGTTCCAAAGTTCCCAGCTGACTCGCAGATTGGCTGCGGAAGTCCTGAAGAGGTAGAGATCGGCCACCACACCCAGCCTAGGTGTCACATTTTCGGGGTGAATTCGGGGATGGATTTCGTCCGAATTAAAGTTGGGGCAGTTGCTGGAAAATCTTTGGTGGACTTTTATCCCGAAGGGCCAAACGGCCTCCTCCTGCACCTATTTTCGACGTCAATACTGAAATACAATCAAGTCAAACTACAAAAAACACTTTCCAGCTTGCCTTAACTCCAAGGCCGCAACAGGTTGGATAGGAAGGGTTTAGAGGGAAGTGGGCCAAACGCGGGCAGTGGGACTAGTGTAGATGGGGGCACCTTGGTCGGCACGGGTAAGCTGGGCTGAAGGGCCCATTGTAAAGGAGCATTGTCACATGAACGGCTTCTCCCCGCCTCCTTGGGCCCGGATACAATAGCCACGGCTTCAAGGGCAACTTGCTTCGGCAGCTCGTCCCAGTAGTGGAAAGATTTTGCATTTGTCCTTCGATATAAAGTTGTTCCCAAATACAACATCAGAGAGTACGTGGAAGAAAAAGCTGAACAATGGCAATCGGTTCCGCAGAGAGATGTCTCTCAAGATCAATGTTGTGGGGTATTGTCACTGATGCTGCTAACTTGGCCGCTCTGGGGAAAAGTTGAAACGCCTTCTAAGTGAACAGATTCTGTGCAAGTGTTTCTTTGAAAAGCATTTTGCATTTGATTTTCCTTTGTGTTGAAGAAGGCAGTTGCGTTACGAATCGCAATCAGGGTTTTGACTCGTTCTTCTGAATGCATTGCTTTTCATAGTTGCGTGCGGGCAGATCGACGGGAATTAAACCGTGAGACGTGCCGAAATGCTAACCGATTCACTGATCAGGGCAGGTGGAGCCCAGGTCAAATCTGTTCCAAGGTGCCTCTCGAGCCCATCAGCACAAAATACGGCCACTCGGCCCACTTAGTCTTAATCTGTAAATTTAGTTTTCATCTTCTGTTTAATCTTTCGGACACAGATGGAGTCTTTAGACTTTCGAAATACAGCGCTGAACCAGGCTCTTCGGCCCACCCAGTCCACGCCGACCAGCGATCAGGTCCACTAGCACTATCCTAAGCGCTAGGGACAATTTACAATTTCCTGAAGCCAAATAATGTACAAACCTGTATGTCTTTGGAGTTTGGGATGAAACCGGAGCACCCGGAGAAAGCCCACGCGGACACACAGTGAATGCACAATCTCTGTACAGACAGCACCCATAGTCAGAATAGAACCCGGGTCTCTGGCACTGTAAGGCAGCTACTCCAAACAGAAATCCCTGCTGGTAGTTTGTGTTGCAGAGAAACCTCGTCTCGCTCGAAATTCATAATCACACACATAGAAACAGGCCCTTCAGCCCAACTTGTCCATGCCGACCAAGATGCCCTATCTAACCTAGTCTGTGGTTGGCCCCTCCCCCTCTAAAGCTTTCGTTTCCATTTACCTGTCCTTTACATGCTGGTATAGCACCTTCCTCAACTCCCTCCTCTGGCATTTGTTCCGTATACCCGCCAATCTCTGCGTGAAAAGGTTTCCTATTCCTTTCTGATCCCATCTGAAACCTATATGCCCTGGTTCTTCATTTCCGTACCCTGGGTTGAAGACCCTGTGCATTCATCTTACATCTTGCAAGATCTTACAGTTTGTCGAGGCATCAGTGACCCTCCCGTCCTACACCCCCCCACCCTACTAACCTTCTCTCCCCCACCTTTGCCAAAACAACTCCCCACCTCTGCCAAAGCTAACCATCATGTAGTTCATTCTTCCATAGAAAAGCACAGCACAGGAACAGGCCCTTTGGCCCCAAAGTCCGTGCCAAACATGAATGCCAGGTTCAATTCATCTCTCCTGCCTGCTCGTGATCCGTATCCCTCCATTCCCTGTACATTCATGTTCATCTTTAACAACACTATTGTATCTGCCTCAACCACCACCCCCGGCAGTGCGTTCCAGGCACCCACCACCTTCTGTGTAACAAAAAACTTGTCCCACACATCTCTTTTAAACTATGTCCCTCTTACCTAAAAGCTATGCCCTCGTCTTTGGTATTTTCACCCAGGGGGGAAGAAATTCTGACTACCTTATCTATGCCGATCATAATTTAATATACTTCTACTCGATTTTATTATTTTATTTTTGTTAAGAGAGCAGTACGGTGGCGTAGCAGTCAAGTTGCTGCCTTACAGCGCCAGAGACCCGGGTTCGATCCTGACTACGGGTGCTGTCTGTATGGAGTTTGTATGTCCTCACCGTGACCACGTAGGTTTTCCCCGGCTGCTCCGGTTTCCTCCAACACTCCAAAGTTTGCGCAGGCTTGTAGATTAATTGCCCTCGTGTGCAGGATAGTGCTGGTGTATGGGGGTGACTGCTGGTCGGCCGAAGAGTCTGTTTCCGGACTGTATCTCTAAACTAAATAAACTAAACTAAACTAAGAGGAGCTTGCTACTCCAACAAGCCACTTGTTCGTAGAAGCAATCTTGGTTGGAAACGTTTTCGTATTGTCGAACGTCAGAGATGGGGTGCAATCCTTGCATCAGTGCCCATTTTGTGGGCACATCTCAGTTTCTGAGGACATACCTTCAAAATGGAGATGGGGAGGAATTCTTTGGCCAGAGCGTGGTGAATCTGTGAAAGACGCCTGTGGAGGCCGTCATTGGGTAATTTTTCAGGTAGAAATTGATAGATTCTTGATTAGTAAGGGCTTCAAAAGGGGTTGAAAAGGAAAAATAGTCCAGCTATGATTGAATGACAGAGTAGACTTGATGGGCTAGGTCCCGACCCGAAACGCCACATCCATTTTTTTTCCCTGAGATGCTGCCTGACCTGCTGAGTTACTTCAGCATTTTGTGTCTATAAGTGATAGGTGTGTACAGGTGAGGGTTTGATTAGTAGATGAATGGACAAAGGCCAAAGATGAAAAGATAAATGGCTGTGAGATAAGGTGATGTATTCAGACTGAAGAAAGCTCCTGACTCAAAGTGTCACCTATCCATGTTCTGCAGGGATGCTGCCTGACCTGCTGAGTTACTCCAGCATTCTGTACCCTTTTGTAAATGTGTGTTTATTTTAACTTTGCAGGCTCTGGCGGGGGAGATCAGCCCGTTCCTGTGCAGCGGGAGCCACCAGGTACAGAGGGACTGCCAGCCTAGCGCCCTGAACTGTTTTGTGGAGTCAATGTCGCAGTGCGTTCCCCACATTTCCATCCGGCCGTGTGTGCTGAAGTACCTGGGCAAGACCCACAACCTGTGGTTCCGCTCCACACTCATGCTGGAACACCAGGCCTTTGAAAAAGGCCTGAGTCTTCAGATCAAACCACGCCAGACCTCGGAGTTCTACGAGCAAGAGAGCATAACTCCACCGCCACAGGTAAGCTCTTCTAGTCGTCTTATAGGTGCGATGTGGCGCAGTGGGTAGAGCCACTGCCTCACAGCGCCAGAGATTCAGGTTCCCTTCTGTGTGTGGAGTTTGCACGTTCTCCCGGTGACCACGTGGGTTTCCTCCAGGTGCTACGGTTTCCTCCCAGATCCCAGTGACGTGCAAGTTTGTAGATTTAATGGGCCCTCTGTAAATTGCCTATCGTGTGTCGAGAGTGGATGTGAAAATGGGATAACTTAGAAACAGTGTAGTCCCTACACACGAGGGGCGATATTACAGAGAGATAATCAAACTACAAACCTGCACTAATTTGGGTTGTGGAGGAAACCGGAGCACCCGGAGGAAACCGAGGTACAGTGAACAGCTTTGTTTTTAATGTTATCCGAACAGATCAGATAAAGATAGTGCAATAGATAAAGCAAAGGGGAAGATGCAGAGTCAAGCATTGTCATGCATCAGGTTCCAGCATCTCCACTTCTTTGTGTTCAACACTTCTTTCAGTTGTTTAAAATGCAACTGGAAATAAGGAGCTGGTTCCGCACCTCCGGAACGATATTTATGTCTGAAAACACAGCGGGGGCTTTGCTAGTTTCTGCCAACTGACTCGTTTCACTGTGGGTCCTTCTGTTGATGTCAGTCCCAAGTGCGCACTTTATTCTTCGCTTGACAGAGTCTGGAGAAAAGCTGTCGTTTGTTTCTCCTGCTGTATAATATCATGAAGATCTTGTGGTTATCAGCAAGTGCTCAGTCATAACACGCTGGAAAATTTAACTCCATTCTGGCCTTTCCCTTCCTTTGTGGTGAAACTGTGGACAGCGATATCAGTGAGCAGCAGATGCACTCTCCCCCTTCCCCTTCCACCCGCGACACAGATGCGCCGTAGAAAGCATTTTATCGCAAGAAATTGCAGAGGAAGTGTATAGGATGGAACTGCAGATGCTGGTTTACGCCAAAGATAGACACAATATGCTGGAGTAGCCCAGCCGGTCAGGTAGCATCTCTGGAGAAAATGATCTGTCTGAAGAAGGGTTTCGGCCCGAAAAGTAACCTATTCCTTTTCTCCAGAGATGCTGCCTTCCCGCTGAGTTACACCAGCATTTTGTGTCGTTCTTAGGAATTGCAGAGAATTGTGGACGTAACCGAGACCATCATGCAAGCTAACCTCCCTTCCATTGACTCAATCTCACTTTAGACTTTAGACTGTAAAGGTACAGCATGCAAACAGTTCCTTCGGCCCACCGAGTCCGTACTAACCAGCGATCACCCCGTACACCAACACAATCTTACACACGAGTGGGACAATGTACATTTTTTATCAGAGCCAATTAACCTACAAACCTGTATGGCTTGGAAGTGTGGAAGGAAACCAGAGCACCTAAAGAAAACACACGTAGTCACAGGGAGGTACAAATTCAGCACCCGTAGTCAGGATCGAACCTGGGTCTCTGGCCCTGTAAAACAGCAATTCTCCCACTGTGCCACCCCTGGATGGCCTTGCCGTGGCAGTGTGAGGTGTAGATGGAGTCAGTGGAAGGGAGGTTGGTTTGTGTGATGGTCTGGGCTACGTCCACAACTCTGAGCACTTTCTTGCAGTCTTGGATGGAGCTGTTCCCAAACCAGGCTGTGATGCATCCCAATTAAATGCTTTAAGTGGTAAATGCGATGAAGCTCTTATTGGCAAGATCAATCCTACTGAAGCTTGCAAGCTATTAGTTTAGTTGACAAAGACAGCATGGAAACAGGCCCTTCGGCTCACCGAGTCCACGCCGACCTTCGATCAGCCCTCCACACAGTGGGATAAGACCGAGCTGGTGTGAGCGGGTGATCGATGGTCAGCATGGGCACGGTTAAACGATTAACGGGCGCTTGGGGTCGGGACAGAATTACACAGAGCTGGAGTCAGTGACGACAATTCTGTTTTCAGGAAATTCTGGATTCGCTGGCAGAGCTCTACTCGTTGCTGCAAGAGGAGGACATGTGGGCCGGACTCTGGCAAAAGCGATGCAAGTTTCCAGAGACGGCGACAGCGATCGCCTACGAGCAGCATGGCTTCTTTGAGCAGGTACCTTCGCCAAAAACCCGTTCACAGGCCTTGAGATTCAACCTGCAGCAAGCGCTTCAATTTACGAGTCTGCCTTCATTTCACAGTTAATGCTTCCCACACCCTGCTCAATGCATATTAACAACTTTTTTTTCCATATCAAGCGTTCAGATTAGGATTGCAATGTTGTCGCGGAAGGTTTGTTCCGCAGCCAAAAGAAAAGTGGAAAATCAGTCAGAAGGCAGGCACGTCTTATCAGTGCTGCGTGAGAACGCTTGGATTCCTTCGTGCCATTTTACCGCCACTTTTCCCTCTGTGGTTTGGGAAGCTGCTGGCAGGCAGGACGCAAGGTTTCCTGGATGGGTGGGAGATGAATTTAAAATGCAGGATGGACGAGAGTACCCCCCCACCCTCCCTCCCCTTCCCTCCAGCCCCTCATCTTTCATCAGTAGCATTTGATGAAGATGGCACCAAACCCTGGCACCTGTTGCATGCTGGATCAGTGAACTGATACATAAGGCAGAGATAGATAGATTAGAGTCATACAAGCCCTTCGTCCCAACTTGCCCACACCAGCCAACATGTCTCAGCCTACTCAACCTCTCCCTATAGTTCACACCCACTAGCTCTGGCAACATCCTTGTAAATCTTCTCTGAACCCTTTCAAGTTTGACAATATCTTTCCTATAACATGGTGCCCAGAACTGAACACAATATTCTAAATGCGGTCTCACCAACGTCTCGGTACATCTGCAACATGACCTCCCAACTTCTATACTCCATACTCGGACTGATGAAGGCCAATGTGCCAAAAGCCTTTTTGACCACTTTGTCTACCTGCGACAACTTTCATGTACCTCACTCCTAGTTCCCTCTGCTCTACAACACTCCCCAGAGGCCTACCATCCATTGTGTAGGTCCTGCCCTTGTTCAATGTCCCAAAATGCAACACCTCACATTTCTCTGTATTAAATTCTATCAACAATTCCTCCTCCCACCTGGCCAATCGATCCAGATCCTGCTGCAATCTTTCACGACCATCTTCACTATCGGCAAAACCACCCACTTTTGTATCATCAGCAAACTTGCTAATCTTGCCCTGCATGTTCCCATCCAAATCATTGATGTACATGATAAACAGATTCTTGAATAGTTTGAGTGTCAGTGGTTATGGGGAGAAGGCAGGAGAATGGGGTTAGCAGGGAGAGATAGATCAGCCATGATTGAATGGCGGAGGAGACTTGATGGGCCGAATGGCCTAATTCTGCTCCTATCACACGACCTGATGAGCTATTTCTGTATAATTTGCTCACTGGGGATGTGCTTAAGTATAGCAATGCTCTACTGGACTGTTGGCAAAAAAATAATTTCACTGTGTGCTTGCACTTTGCACATGTGACAATAAAGCACCACTGAACCATTGCTGCCTTGCTCTGTTTACATTGGGAATGGCGGGAGGTGGACCACATGCAGGCAGGTAAGAGTTGGTTGGTGTGGTTTAGTTTAGTTTAGAAATACAGCATAGAAGCAGGCCTTTAGGCCCACCGAGTCCATGCTGACCATCGATCACCCGTCAACACCAGTTCAGCGTTATCCCACTCTGTGAAGGGGTGATCGATGGCCGGCATGGACACAGAGAGCCAAAGGGCCTGTTTCCATGCTGTATCTGTAAACTCAATTAACAGTTTGCAAGCTTCAGCAGGACTGATCTGGCCGCTGGGTTGCATGACAGAAAGGTCGGGGTGGGAATGGGAAGGGGAGGTTAAGTGTTTGGCAGCTGGGAGATCAGGTAGGTCCATGTGGATTGAGCGAAGGTGTTTAACAAAATGATTTCCAGGTCTACGTTTGGTCTCACCGACGTACACCTTGAAACACGGATGAATCTAGTTAAACATGTGGAGAAAGGAGGCAATGTTTTGTTCTGACAGCTGGCAGAAGAATGTAGCAGTCGGCTTGTCTGAAACACAGCTGTCCACACTGACCTCGTGCCGACTTACCCGGCTGTGTGCCGGAGGCTGAAGGGACATCTTATAGATGAGTAGCTTTAAATCATGAAGGGGATAGATAGGGTGAATGCACAGTGTCTTTTACCCAGGGTAGGGGAATCAAGAACGAGAGTGAACATCACAAAGTACTGGAGTGACTCAGCGGGTCCGGCAGCATCTCTGGAGAACATGGATACGTGACGCTTTGGATTGGGACTTTTCCTCAGCCTGAAGATGGTTGTTAGCTTAGTTGGGCCATCTTGGTCAGCATGGATTAGTGGGGCCGAAGGGCCTGGATGACTTTGCATGTGAACTGTGTGGGAGAACAGCTCAACCCGAGTGCCACGCGGTTAGATTTATTTAATGTTGAGTTCCATCCGTGGTACCGTTTGTAACCAAGGATGTTTTTCATGCACCTGGAAAGGCGCAGGAAACCTATGAGAAGGCCATGGACAAGGCAAGGAAAGAGAACGAAAGAAACAATGCCTCGCCCGCCATATTCCCGGAGTACCAGCTGTGGGAAGACCATTGGAATCGGTAGGTGTCTCAGTTACTCCCTGGCTCCCTCTGAGATCTCGAAACGGCACCTCGTTCATGTTTTAAAGGCGGCACGGTGGCGCAGTTGGTCGAGCTGCCACCTCACAGTGCCAGAGACCCCGATTTGATCCTGACCTCGGTTGCTGTCTTGTGTGTTGAGTTTGCACGTTCTCCCTGTGACTGCGTGGGTTTCCTCCCCCACCCCAAACACGAGTGGGTTTGTAGGTCAAACGGCCCTCTGTAAATTGCCGCCGGCATGCAAGGAGTGGATGAGATAGTGGGATAACGTCGAACTAGCGTGTGACCGCGTGTTGGTGGGCCGAAGGGCCTGTTTCCATGCTGTATCTCTAAAACTGTATCTCTATTTGGGGAGTCTGGGATTATTCGTGAACCATTTGTGAGATTAGTGTGATTATTGATGCTGACTTTATCCTTTCCCGTCATGATCAGCTGCTCAAAGGAACTAAACCAATGGGAGTCGCTGACGGAATATGGCCAGTCCAAAGGTCACGTCAATCCATACCTAGTGCTGGAGTGTGCCTGGAGAGTGTCTAACTGGACTGCCATGAAAGAAGCATTGGTGCAGGTAAGCTCTCCTCGGTGCAGCATGGGCAAGGTGGGCCGAAGGGCCTGTTTCCGTTCTGTATTGCGGCATGGTTCTAAGTCAGTACGCCTGTTCCCATTCCAAAGCTCATTTATATTATAATAGTCTTTCGAGTTTGAGTCTAGTTTATTGTCATGCCTACCGAGGTACAGCGAAAAGCTTTTGTTGCTGCTAACCAGTCTGTGGAGAGATAATTTATGATTACAATCGAGCCGTCCGCAGTGTAGAAATACATGATGAAGGGAATAACGTAGCAATGTTACAAAATTTTGAGATTTTAAAAATCAAGTCTGCAATTTATCCCATCAGATAAAGCATAAAAAGAAGTTTAATTTGACACCTAATTTACTTTCATATCTTCAGTATTAAGAAAGTTATGGCCATTTTCATACTCGGAAATGAGCATCTTGCTTCCCATTGCCTTTCAATTGACTTAACTCAAAAGCTGTGATCTGGAAAAGTTAAAAGCCGATAACTTTCTTAAAAATTAAGAGAACTCAATGAAATTTTCAGTTATTATAGATTGAAGCATTCTGAAACAAATATTAAACAATCTTACTTGGATTACCTGAAATTAAAGCATATAATTAGTTAGTTATCTAATTGTAGCTAATTACAAAATTCAATGAGTAGATCTAAACATCTATCCATTTCTTAAGAAAAGATAAACTTTTTTTAAATTGCCTAAGTGTCCAAATAACATTCACACAATAATCCACAATATGACATAATTTTTAAATCTCATTTTCATGAATTTCTGGGCCAAATGGAAGGAATTTAGTGTTTTATGCCTGTAAATTAATGGCCATTTAAATCAACTAGCGAGTGGGTTTTAGTGGAATGCGGTGGATTAGAACGTTGCGGTTAGCGGTGAAGTCGGGGGGGAAAATACTGTTTGTTCATACATTTTTTGGGAACCCATTTCGCAACATAAAAATATTATTAAAGCCTCCCGAAAAGCCAACTTTTAATATAAAAATAAACTATTTACCTTTTTTTCTCCCCTACGGAAAATCCTTCCGGTTGTCAGTGCTCACGGCTTTTGAAGGTGATTTTTAAATTACTCTAGTTAATAAATAATTTAGAGTAATTTAAAAATACCTTCATTGATGAAATGTCGGAGTGATTTTTCTTCCGCAACGAAATCGCCCGACATTCATCGATTATCCAGGTCTGTGGAAAATCGGCACTTTAAGCCCGCCCCCCTCTGAAAGGCGCTAAAGTCGCGCACACGGGGAGCGGCAGAAGTGCAGCGCCGCTAAAGGTAAGTTTTGCAACATACCTAAATAACGTTGAGTGGAAGATAAAGTCCAGTAAGATCCGATCAAAGATAGTTCGATGGTGTCCAATGAGCTAGATAGTGGCTCAGAACCACTCTCCAGTTGGCGATAGGATGGTTCAGTTGCCTGATCACAACGGGGAAGAAAGTCCCTAAATCTGGAGATGTGCATTTTCATACTTCTCCACCTCTTGCCTGATGGTAGAGGGGAGAAGAGGGTGTGACCGGGGTAAGACTGCTCCTCGATGGTGCTGGTGGCCTTGCCAAGGCAGCGTGAAGTGTAGAAGGAGACCGTACTCTTTGCAGCTAAATGGCATCTTTCCTAATGCAGGGTGACCGAAACTGAAGAGGATACTCCATGTGCAGCCTCACCAAGTTGTGAGCTGCGTTTGGATTGGGGAGTTGCCATTGATTTAGTGCTGTTGCTTTAGCGGTGAACACCGTTGGCAACTTCTGAACCACTCGACACCCTGCTGCCACTGTGTTTGTTTTCCTGCTCCCTTGGATGTAGAGATAGACAGTTCGAGGGAAGATTGTGTTCCCTGACACTGAGTTTCTCATCCGAGAGTTGATTGTATGTATGTGAAGGCTCTTGAATAATTGCATGAACATCTGTTCGTTACTAATTTGTTTGTGACGAGGTGCCGGTGTTGGTGAAAATTAAATACTGACTGTGAGGAAGCTTCTCTCTCTGTGACGCTTGTTCAGAGGCAACTCTGCCTCGGCCCATGGACATTTCTGGGAGTAAAAGCACTCTGGTTCCCTCCCATGTCGCTGCGATGTGCATGATCACTGGGCTAACCCTCACCGTGAATCTCCTCCTCTCCTCCACGATGTGTGGGTGAGGGATAAAATCCAGGGGGAATCCAGCATAAAGTAGACTTTAGACTGAGGAGCCGTGTATAGTTTAGAGATACAGTTCATTTTGGAGATACAGCGGGGAAACGGGCTCTTCGGCCCACTGAGTTTGTGCTGACCAGCGATCCCCCCTGTTTGTTCTATTTCATCTGACCTTTGCATCCACTCCCTGCACATTAGAAGCAATTTACAAACCCGTGCATCTTTCAAGTGTGGGAGGAAACCGGAGCACCTGGAGGAAACCCACGCAGTGTGGGAAGAACTTACAAATCCGTACTAGCGTGCCCCGTAGTCAGGATTGCGCCCAGGTCTCTGGCGACATACGACAGCAACTCTACCGCTGCGCCACCATGCCCCCATAATAGGATCAAGTGCAAATAAGTAGTTGATTGGCAGATGGGCCTGTTTCGAGGCTGCACTGTGGCGTAGAGGATGAGCTGCTGTCTTACAGTGCCAGAGATCCAGGTTTAATCCTGACAATGGGTGCTGTCTGTACAAAGTTTGTATATTCTCCCCGTGACCACGTGGGTTTTCTCCGGGGGGGGGGGCTCCAGTTTCCTTCCACACTCCAAAGACACACAGGTTTGTCAGTTAATTTGGCTTCGGTGAAAATTGTAAATTCTCCCTAGTGTGTAGGATAATGCTAGTTTACGGGGTGATCGCGGGTCGGCGCGGACTCTGTGGGCTGAAGGGCCTGTTTCCACGCTGTATCTCTAAATCTAAAATCTGGTTGACTCTCTCTTAATTCTGAAATGTTCACTGTGGCACAGTTGGTAGAGCAGCTGCCTCTTAGCGCCAGAGATCCCGGTTCGATCCTGACCTCGAATGCTGTCTGTGTGGAGTTTGCACGTCCCCGTTGTGACAGCGTGTGTTTCCACCTGGTGCTGCCTGACCTGCAGAGTATTTCCTGTGCATCATGTTTTACAATAAGCACATGTCATGTCTTTGTTAATAAGACAATGAATAGGTGAAATATGCAGTATTATTAAGTAAGTACAGGCCTATGTGAATAAGCATTATTGCTGCTGCACCCGCTGAGTTGCTCCAGCCTTTTGTGTACCCTCGATTCTCCAGCATCTGCAGTTCCTTCTTTAAAGCATTATTTTTTGTTGTCAGTTTTCATGACTAAATTAAGAAATTAAGTCAAGGTTAAAGAGCTGATTTGCACAAAAAGCACAGCCGTATTGATGTATATTTGGTATATCTGGCCATAATTTGCTTGTTTTTATTTAATATTTAATGAACCTTATTTTAAATATAACTGATAGAACATAGTGCAGAACAGTGGCTTGCAATGCTAGAGACCCGGGTTCGATCCTGACCACGGCTGCTGTCTGTATGGAGTTTGTACGTTCACCCCGTGACCATGTGGGCTTTTCTCCGGGTGCTTCGGTTTCCTCCCACACTCCAAAGACGTGCAGGTTTGTAGGTTAATCGGCTTCTGTAACTTGTCCTGAGTCTGTAAGATGGAACTAGTGTACTAGTGTACCTACAAACCCGCGCGTCTTTAGAATGTGGGAGCAAACCGGTGAAAACCCATGCGATCACAGGGAGAATGTGCAAACTCCGTCCAGACAGCGCTCCAGGTCAGGATCGAACCCGGGTCTCTGGCGCTGTGAGGCAGCAACTCTACCCACTGTGCCACCCAAGGCTTGTGGAAGCCACAATCCTGGCACGTGTCAGTGGGAGAAGTATACATTCAGGATAGCGCACCTGTCATTGCTTGTACGCTCATTTGTCATGAAGTACGCCGTGCGCCTTGCGTGTGCGTGTGTGTAACCGTGGAGTGTAAAGTTCCTGACGTGGCCAGTCTAGAGCTTCCTTCTTTGGGCTGTAAATTTAGTCTGGCACGGATCTCTAAACCAGGCAGTTAGATATAGCTCTTAGGGCTAACGGAATCGAGGGATATGGGGAGAAAGCAGGAACGGGGCACTGATTTTAGATGATCAGCCATGATCATATTGAATGGCGGTGCAGACTCAAAGGGCCGAATGGCCTACTCCTGCAGCTACTTTCTATGTTTCCGTTTCTATCTCTGCTCTCTTCCATTTAAAACTCTCCCGAGGTGTAATTTAAAATCTGTAATATGATGGCACTTTAGCCCCAGCAGTGCCTATTCTGCTTCTTTGTTTGGGGAGAATTAGTAAATCTGGCCTGTCTCCTCGAGAAGAGACTGTGATGGAATCTCCCTCGAGGATTTTCGGTGTGAACCAGCTGTCTGATCAGTATTTCCCAGAGCCCTTTAACTTCAGTTATGTGCAGCAAGGAACTGCAGGTGCTGGTTGACACTGTATATAGACACAAAATGCTGGAGTAACTCAGCGGGTTAGGCAGCATCTCTAAAGAGAAGGAAGAGGTGACGTTTCAGGTCGAGGCCCTTCTTCAGACTGAGAGTCAGGAGAGAGGGGGACGATCACACCTCGCCCTTCCATACCTCTATGCCTCCCACTCCCCTGGCTCAGTCTGAAGAAGGGTCTCGACCTGAAACATCACTTATTCCTTCTCTCCAGATGCAGCCTGTCCCGCTGAGTTCCAGCTTTTTGCGTCTATCTTCAGTGTAAGCAAGTATTTGCAGCTCCTTCCTACATATTCTCTCCACAGCTAACACCCTCTAAACCAGGCAGCTTCCTGATCAACCTGCAGGCTCTGCAAAGCCTCTACATCATTTCTATATTGTGAGCTACTAGAACCACACACAATCGTCCGAATGCGGCTGAACCAAAGTCCTGGACGGTTGCAGCCTGACTTCCTGACCCTTATAGTTCAATGCTCCAGCTGATGACGGCAAGCATCCCACATTTCTTCGTTACACTTGCCACTTTCAGAGAGTTATGGACTTGGATCCCAAGATCCCAGCGTACAGCAATGGTGTTAAGTGTTCGCCGCGATGAGAATTTACAGAGGTGGTGTGTGACTGTTCTGTTTCCGTGCCGTTTAGGTGGAGCTGAGTTGCCCCAAGGAGATGGCGTGGAAGGTAAACATGTACCGTGGGTACCTGGCGATCTGCCACCCTGAGGAGCAGCAGCTCAACTTCATCGAGCGCCTGGTGGAGATGGCGAGCAGCCTGGCGATCCGAGAGTGGCGGAGACTCCCACACATCGTCTCGCACGTGCACACGCCGCTGCTTCAGGTGAGAGCTGCTGCCTTACTGCGCCAGAGACCCGGGTTCCATCCTGACTACGGGTGCCGTCTGGATGGAGTTTACTAAGCTCTCCCCATAACCGCGTGGGTTTCCTCTGACTGCTCCGGTTTCCTCTCGCACTCAACAGACGTGCAAAGAAGGTTTGTAGGCTAATTGGCTTCTGTAAATGGTCAGGCAGTCCTCAACGTACGCACGGGCTACGTTCCGTGAACAGTTACGTGTCAGATTGTGCCCAAGTTGGAATTATCGTCCCCGTCCCCTGCCCAAAATAACTCACTGAGTCCGAGAAGGGTCCCGACCAAAACGTCTACCTATCCATATTCTCTAGAGATGCTGCCTGACCCGCTGAGTTACTCTATCTGGTACCCTCCAGTGGAAAAAAAGTCACAAAATGCTAGTTTCCTTCAACACTATGTTATCCCATTTTCTCATCCACTCCCGACACATTAGGGGCAATTTACAAAGGCCCACTAAGTCCACGCTGACCAGCGATCTGCCGTTCACGCTAGTTCTATCCTACACACTCGTGGCAATGTACAGAAACCCAATTAACCTACAAACTTGCATTTCTTTGGGATGTGGGAGGAAACCGGAGCAGCTGGAGAAACCCCACGTGGAGCCCAGTGGATTCTGGCTCTTGGTAACCACAAGGCTGCTGATCAAAGGAAAGACACCAAGTGCTGGATTAACTCAGCGAGTCAGGCAGCTTCTTTGAAGAGCATGGGCAGGTGGGTGATGTTTCGGGTCGGGACCCTTCTTTAGCGTCACCGATCCATGTCCTCTAGAGATGCTGCCTGACCCGCTGAGTGACTCTGGCACTCTGAGTCCGTGAGCTGCCTTGCCCGCAGAGTGACTTATCCTTTCGTAACGTTCATGGGATTTTGCGCATCTTGCAGGCAGCCCAGCAAATCATCGAGCTGCAGGAAGCAGCGCAAATAAACGCTGGTTTGCAGCCGGCTAATCTGGGGAGGAACACCAGCCTACACGACATGAAGACTGTGGTGAAGACTTGGAGGAACCGCCTGCCCATCGTGTCCGACGACCTGTCTCACTGGAGCAGCATCTTCATGTGGAGGCAGCATCATTACCAAGGTATCTCCCAATACTTTGAACTTCAGCCATAATTTGATTGAGGTTTTCAAGATGTTGAGGGAAATGCAGGCAGGATTCAGAGAGAGCAAAACTTGTTTCCATGGGTTGGGGAAGGTATCATTGTAAATATGAAATCCTAATGTTTTGGGCACAAACAGTATAGAGTCTGAGTATAGAAGTTGGGAGGTCACGTTGCAGTTATATAAGACGTTAGTGAAGCACCATTCAGAGTATTGTGTTCAGTTTTGGGCACCATGTTATAGGAAAGATAGTGTCAAGCTGGATGAGATAAATGGGGGTCAGGTATGTGAATTTGGTCACTTCAGTCCTCATTGAATGAAGTATCAAAATGGCAGTGCTAGACGGCTTCCTAACGGCCTGATGCAGCAACCTGATTGGCACGTTCTCCCCCGGACTCCGTGGGTTTCCTCCGGATGCTCCGGTTTCCTCCCACATCCCAAAAGACGTGTGGGTTTGCAGGTTAATCAACCTTTGTAAGTAGCCTCTGGTATGTCGGGAGTGGATCATAGAGTGGGAATACACGGAACTCATGTGAATGGGGGCAATCGATTGTCAGCGTGGACTTGGCGGGCCGAAGGGCCTGTTTCCATGCTGTATCTTTCAATCAATTCCATCAAAATCCTGGTAAATTGCATTTTCACAGGTTGAATGCCATTAGTGCAGTGAGGATCTCATTTATCGCACAAGCGGAGAAGGCTGGCAATACTTGGCGATAGGGCTGCAGAGATAACATTTGGGATCAGTAAGAAACATTGACTCAGTTTCTCCCTCCACTGCTGCTGCCAGAATTTTTCTAAATTTCAGAATTTTAGGATCTGCAGCGTTTAGCGTATGGCACCTCAGTTATTTCTTGGGTGCTCCAAGGTAATATGGGTGTCCGTAATGCTCCACGATGAAGGAAACACATGGATTGTGTGGAAGTGTAAAAATGTTAGATTATATTTATATTTGCAGTTGTTCTGTCCCGTGGAATGTTAATTGATTTTATTTTTTTTCTCCCCCGAGGCCAAATGAGGGTGGGTTGCATGAACTGGATAGTCACTCAGGGCAGGAGAAACAAGAACTAGAGAATATAAGCTTAAGATGAGAGGGGAAAGATTTAATAAGAACCTGAGGGGCAATGTTTTCGCACAGAGGGTGGTGGGTATATGGAATGAGCTGCCGGAGGAGGTAGTTGACGCGGGTAATAGAACAGCATTTAGAAGCCACTTGGACATGTACAGGGGTATGAAAGGATTAGAAGGATACGGGCCAACATAGACAAATGGGAGCATCTTGGTTGGCATGGACAAGATGGGCCGAACGGCCTGTATCATTGCTGTGTGACTCTATGTGCAAGGTGAAAGGGTGATGTAAGCAGGATAGACTCAAAGTGCTGGAGTTACTCAGCGGGGTCAGGCAGAATCTCTGGTGAGAAAGGATGGGTGGCATTTCAGTTTGGGACCCTTCTTCAGACTGGAAGTAGGGGGTGGGATGTGAAGAGCTGGAGGCAAGAAAAGACCAGGAGCAATGGCTTTGCGTTGAGAGCTGGCACCGTCTCGATGGGCTGAATGGCCTCTGCATTATGGGAAAACATTGTATGTAAATACAGGGTCACATAGAACCGACATACCGTATTTATTCCAGGAAACATTCCGTCCCAGAGAGGAGAGGGCGGAAAGATTACCCCACCCATCAATGAGTCTGAGGAAGGGTCCCAAACTGAAACGTTGCCTGTCCATATCCCTCCACAGATTCTGTCTGACCCGCTGAGTTCCTCCAGCACTTTGTGTTGTTGCCAACAAAGAATGCGGCTGGCTAGGAAGGTGATTGATCATGTCAACACTGAGTAATCTAGCTCTTAACAGTTGGAAGGTCCAAGGGAATTTAAAGTGAGAGGGAAAGATTTAATCGGAAGGATTAAAATAGAGGGTGGTGGGTGTATGGAAGGATCTGTCAGAGGAGGTCACGGAGTCAGGCAGCATGGAAGCGGCCCTTCGGCCCAACTTGCCCCTGCCGACCAACCACTTGAGGCAGGTACTATGACATCTGACATTTGGACAGGTACATGAATAGGAAAGATTTAGAGGGATATGGGCCAGAGGGGACAGTGTAGATGGGGCACCTTGGTCGGCATGGGCAAGTTGGGCTGAGGGGCCAGTTTCCATGCTGTATGACTCTATGACTCCACAGTGAGTAGCTTTGTTTTGCTCCAAGCAGATCAGATATTAATATACATAAATACAATCAAACCAAACTCAAGTACAATGGATGGAACAAAGGGAAAGATACAAAGTGCAGAATACAGTTCACCTTATTGCAGTGCATCAGTTACATAGAGAAAGTCCATTGTTCATAATTGCTTAGAGGTAGAGTTGCTGCCTTGCAGCGCCAGAGACGGGGTTCGATCCGGATCACGGGCGCTGCCCATGCGGAGTTTCCATGTTCTCCCTGTGGCCGCATGGGTTTTTGCCAGGTTCTCTGGTTTCCTCCCGCATTTTAAAGACGTGCAGGTTAATTGGCTTCTATAAATTATCCCTAGTGTGTAGGATAGAACTGGTATATGGGTGATTGCTGATCGGCACAGACTCGGTGGGCCGAAGGGCCTGGTTCCACGCTGTCTAACTAAACTAAACTTAATTTAACTAGGTGAATCAGACTGTATCCATCATCAGCTTGGCCCAATAGTTGGGCTATCCTTACCACGTGCCATTAATAAACCTATTTTAAACCTAGACCTTCCTCTTTTCCAATCCAGAAGCTGCCCATGTCCTTTGCAGTTGGGATTTGGAGCAGAGGTTATTCAAGGTTCCAGCACACATAAACCAATATACAAGGTACGGTGCTGCTTGCCAGAATAGTTATGCCCCCAGCAAAACAAATAGCTGCAGCAGTATTCATTTTGTGCACTTCCTCGAACACAATGGAGACCACCCTTTTGAAACATTCTGCCGACACAGAGCACTTAGGAACATCAGGAGGTCATGAAAAGCATTGGTCAAATGCAAGCCTCAGAGAAAGTCAGGCGTAGCTGACTGCTGTTTTGTCATTTGGGTCAGCTCACTCCCTATTTTTAAATCTGAATGCAGAACAAAGAAGACTTGGGAATTGCTGCCACAGAGCTCCAGAGTCCTGGGTTCGATCCTGACTGTGGGTCAGTATGGAGCTGCCTGTATGGAGTTTGCACGTTCCCTTCGTGACCGTGTACACGTGTTCTCCGGTTTCCTCCCACACTCCAAAAATGTGCACGTTTGTAGGTAATTGGCTTTGGTAAATATTATAAATTGTCCCTAGTGTGTAGGATAGTGCTAGTGTACGGGTGATCACTGGTCGGCGTGGACTAAGTGGGCCGAAGGGCCTGTTTCCATGCTGTATCTCTAAAGTTTAAAGACCTCATCTCCCTCCAACAGATTAAACAGAAGCTGAAAAATAAATTTGCAAGGATATTGCCAGGACTCAAGGGCCTGAGCTCCAGGTAGAAATTGGGCAAGATAGGACTTCATTCCCAGGAACGCAGAAGGCTGAGTAGTGATCTTATTTAAGTGTATAAAATCATGAGGGGAGTTGATATGGTGAATGCACAGAGCATTTTACCCGAGGTAGGGGAAAGAGTTAATAGAGGGGCAACATCTTCACTCAAAGGGTGGCAGGTACATGGAACGAGTTGGGAGGGGAGGTAGTTGAGGCAGGTACAATAACAACTTTTAAGAGACACTTGTACAGATACATGGGTAGGAAAGTTCTTGAGGAATATTGGCCAAGCGCGGGCAAATGGAACTAGCACCTTGGTTGGCATGGACAGGTTGGGCCGAAGGGACTGTTTCTGTGCTTCAATTGGTTAAAAAAATGTCAGTTCTTATTCCTACATCAATTCTGGCCTTACTCGTCCTATGTCCTCTGGTACTCAATTCCCCTACCCTGAGTATAAGACTGTGCATTCCCCCTATCCATTCCGCTCATGATTGTGTACACCGATATAAGATCACACCTCAGCCTCCTGTGCCCCAGGAAAATAGCGTCCTAGCCTGCCCGACCTCTCCCGAGAGCTCTGGCCCTCGAGTCCTGGCAATATCATCGTAAATCTTCCATGCACCCGTTCCAGTTTAACAGCTTGCTTCCAGCTAGTTGTCGCGTGTACCTCAGTGCACCTGACAGGAATAAAACTAAACCTAAACCAATGGGGGTGCTGCTTTGGGAGCAGGGCGGCCATTTTGAGGGTTAAGCGACAGGTCTGGAACAAGAAGCAGGGAGGTGTGGGAGAAGGTGTAGGAATGGGTCAAATATTCCATTGTAACTTAATCCACAGACTTCCTCCTTCACACGAGGGGATGGGAATCCATGATAGAATGTTCAAGATGTGCGTCAATTGAAAATGTCAAAAATTGACACGAAAATGCTGGAGTAACTCAGCAAGTCGGGCAACATCCCTGGAGAACATGGATAGGTGACATTTCGGGTTTGGACCCTTCTTCAGACTGATTGTTGGGTCCTAATCCGAAACGTCACCTATCCCATGCTCTCCAGAAATGCTGCCTGACCTGCTGAGTCTGAAGATGGGTCTTAACCCGAAACATTACCTATCCATAATTCTGCAGGGATGCTGCCTGACTTGCTGAGTTACTCCAGTATTTTGATCTTCCCTTGGTAAACCAGCATCTGCACTTCCTTTTTTCTACTCAAACAGGGGATTGAACGGGTTAAATGTTGGGCAAGGCAGGTGGATGCAGATCAATACTCCATCAATTGGAAATGTAGACCATTCCTGAGGGATTGAATGAATGGCATCTTCCTGTTCTCATGTTCACATGTACTTTGCAAGTTGAGCTTTTGGAGAGAAGTTAACGCAATAAAAATAGAAAAGGATTTTGTTTTAGAAAAGCAGTAAGATTAGAAGCTATAACTGAATAGAGTTTGACCACGGCACACTCCAGGAAACTTGCTACTTTTCGCATTTCCATTCATTGCAGTGGGACGGACCACAGCAGATACAAAACTGAAACCAGGTAGGGAACGAATGAGTTCGTAAAAATCAAAGCGACTTTGGGTGTGAACTTGTGTATCGTTGAAATGTTTGCGTAAACCATCAGAACTCGCTCCAGCTTCAAAGAAAAACTTGGCTCCCATGTAAAATGATTCCATGTGTGAAAACATTCCTCCTTGCTCATATGTTAGAAGATCAAACTGTTCGGTAATTAGTGTGCCTGCCAAAGGAGCTTTGAAACGGGGTGTTTAACTCTTTGTATGGCTACAGAGTGTTGGAGTAACTCAGCGGGCCAGGCAGCGCCTCTGAAGAATGCTCTCCAGAGATGCTGCCTGGCCCGCTGAGTTACTCCAGCACTTTGTGTCTTTATTTTTCACCTGTATTTACAGTTCCTTGTGTTTAGTTTAGTTTAGAGATACAGTGCAGAACCAGGCCCTTCGGCCTACCGGGTCTGTGCCAACCAATGATCCCCGTACACTTGGGACAATTTACAATCTGTACCAAAGCCAAAAACTGAATCGCAGCTGATAGAGCCACTGTGTCGCAGTGCCGGACACCCGGCTTCGACACTGACCTCGGGTGCTGTCTGTACGGAGTTTGCACATTCTCCCTGTAACCGCATGGATGTTCTGGTACCCCCCCCCCCCCCCCCCACACACACTAAAGACGTACAGGTTTGTAGGTTAATTGGCCCTCTGTAAATCACCCCCAGTGTGTAGGGAATGGATGAGAAAGTGGGATAACATAGAACGTAACTTGGTTAGCTTGGACCCGGTGGGCCGAAGGGCCTATTTCCATGCTGCATCTCTGAACTAAACTAAACGATAAAGATGTACGAGTTTGTACAAAGAAAATAAAATGGGAGAAGAGAGGGTTGATTGCAAGGAGAAGATAAGAACGAGGCTCTGTCACGGATGCTCCCTGACCTATTTCAGGCAAAATATTAAGGATTATGGAACGAGCTGCAAGAAGAGGTAGCTGAGGCAGGCACTGCAACTGCATTTAAAAGAGATTTGGACAGGTCCATGGATAGGAAAGATTTAGAGGGATATGGGCCAAACGCGGACAGGTAGGACTTGCATAGATGGGGCATCTTGGTTAGCATGAGCAAGTTGGGCCGAAGGGACTGTTTCCATGCTATATATGACTCTATGATTATGAATCCAAAGTGGGAAGGTGGAGATTGGCTGTGATCTAAGTGAGCAGTAGAACTGGTTGGACGGGCTAAAAGTCCTCACGTTCATTGTTCTACTTACCAGTTCTAGATGGTTTCAGATCAGTAGAACTGAGTATCATATTGCTCCGCTTTCCCCCCCACGTTCCAAAGACTCGTGGGTCTGTTTTCCTCTTGAGATCTCACCTTACCCAGCCAACAGTGGGCCTACCAGGGCAGCACCCAGCACAAGGTCAGTTGTGGCTGGCCCGGATTGGTCCGGGTCTTTTCTCGCCTCCAGCTCCCCCCCCCCCCCCCCCCCCACAACCTCCCATCCCTTACTTTCAGTCTGAAGAAGGGTCCCGACCCGAAACATCACCCATCCTTTTTCTCCAGAGCTGCTTCCTGATCCACTTAGTTACTGCAGCACTTTGTGGAGCAATCTGTGGTATAAACCAGCATCTGCAGTTCCTTGTTTCTACAGGCCTGCAGGCTAATTGGCTTCTGTGGGTAGGATGCAACACTGGCATAACATAGAACTAGAGTGAACGCTGGTCAGTGTGGGCCGAAGGGCCCGTTTCCACGCTATATCTCTACACTAAACTAAAACTAAAAATTCAATCAAATGCAAGTTCTAAATGCACATCAACTACCCCCAATCCCTACTGTAACATGAGATAGACTCAAAAAGCTGGAGCAACTCAGCGGGACAGGCAGCATCTCTGTGGAGGAGGAATGGGTGACATTTCGGGTCGAGTTTGTTTGTTTCAAAATGGATTTCAAAGCATGCCACCCCAAATTTGGAAGTAATGGACAGTTTGAATTCTCTCTCTCTCTCTCTCTCTCTCTCTCCCAAGCGATCGTGGCAGCTTACGAGAACAGTTCTCAGCACGACCCCAACTCCAACAATGCTATGCTGGGGTGCACGCCTCAGCCTCCGCCATCATCCAGTACGGCAAGATCGCCCGTAAGCAGGGCCTGGTCAATGTGGCCCTGGACATCCTCAGCCGGATCCACACCATCCCCACCGTGCCCATCGTCGACTGCTTCCAGAAGATCCGGCAACAAGTCAAGTGCTACCTCCAGCAGGCTGGAGTGATGGGCAAGAACGAGTGCATGCAGGTGGGCACTGGGCGGCCAAAGGCCGGAGGGTTCTGATAATTGGCTCCTTTGTCTCGCTGCCATTGTTCTCCAGTTTGGAGTTGAACCATGAAGTCATGTTTAACGTCCCAGGAAACACTCTTAAGATAAGATCTAGGAGCAGAATTAGGCCATTCGGCCCATCATCTACTCCGCCATTCAATCATCCCCTGTCTTCTCCCCCATAACCCCTGACACCGTACTAATTAAGAATCTCTCAATCTCCGCCTTGAAAATATCCATTGACTTGGGCTCCACAGCCTTCAGTGGCGATGAATTCTACAAATTCACCACCCTCTGACTAAAGAAATTCCTCCTCATCTACCTTCTAAAGGTATGTCCTTTTATTCTGAGGCTGTGGCCTCTGGTCCTGGACTCTCCCACTAGTGAAAACATCCTCTCCACATCCACTCTATCTATCTATTCGGTAAGTTCCAATGAGGTCCCCCTTCATGCTTCTAAACTCCAGCGAGTACAGGCCCAGTGCCGTCAAAGGCCCATCATCTGTTAATCCAATCATTGCATCAATCCAGCAGGAAATGCCACATCCTTTGGTGAAGTGAGTGAAAATATGCTTCCCGCAGTTGGAGAGGATTGAACTCTTCATTTGATCATAGTGACACAGCGGTAGAGTTGCCGCCTCACAGCGCCGGGGTTCGATCTCGCCCACGGTTGCTGTCTGTACCGTTACGCTCTCCCTGTGACCGTGTGGGTTTTTTCCGGGTGCTCCAAAAAGTTTCCTCCCACATCCCAAAGTCATGCAGGTTTTTGTAGGTTAATTGGGTTCTGTAAATTATCCCAAGTGTCACACCAGTGTGCGGGTGATTGCCGGTCGGCATGGACTCGATGGGCCAAAGGGCCTATTTCTGTGCTGTGTCTCCAAAAATTCAAAACTAAATATCATTCAGAAGGGTTTCGGCCCGAGACGTCGCCTATTTCCTTCGCTCCATAGATGCTGCCTCACCCGCTGAGTTTCTCCAGTTTTTTTGTCTACCATCATTCACTCAGACTTCAGTTTTGTTTTCCGCAGGGTCTGGAAGTGATTGAATCGACAAACCTGAAATATTTCACCAAGGAGATGACGGCAGAATTCTATGCATTGAAAGGGATGTTTCTGGCTCAGATTAATAAGTAAGTAAAAAAAAAAAAAATGCCATAACTTAATCTATATCATTTATATTGTCACGGGCAAGAATGTCATTGTTTAGCGTTTGTTTATGAAGTATTTGGGACTTCAAGAGTATTTAATTGTCATAAATGCTGACAATGGAACAATGAAATTCTTTCTTGCAGCAGCATTACAGACTTTAAACATAATACACATGGATAATAGATCATAAACAAAAAATCAGTAAATTAATAACCACAATATCATTTATCATTCATATTTTTGACAGGGTAGCACACAAACTTTTCACTATACCTTGATATGTGACAACAATAAACTAAACTAAACTAATTGGAGGCCAGTCCACGGGATGTTTTCATGAGAGAGTTAGATTTAGATTCTGGATGATCAGCCATGATCATATTGAATGGTGGTGCTGGCTCGAAGGGCCGAATGGCCTACACCTGCACCTATTTTCTATGTTTCTATATGTGTGAAGAAGGGTTCCGACCCGACACATCACCTACTACACTTTTCTGCAGAGACGCTGCCCGACTTGTTGAGTTACTGCAGGACTTTGTGTCTAGCTGTGGTATAAACCAGCATCTGCAGTTCCTTGTTTCCACGGGTCTGTAGGTTAATCTTGAGTGTGGGACCAAGAGCTTGCTTCACATCTTTCCAATATCCTGTGAGGAACATGAGTTGTAAACCCTTCCCTCCAGTAGTGATGTTCCACCTTCAATTTATCGATCGACACTTTATTGTCATGTGTACTTGGTCCAGTGAAATTCTTTATTTTGCATACGATGCACCAGTTAGCAAAGAGTCGCCACATATAGGACAAAGTGAGAAAAGTATTCAATGTAGTCCCAATGGTCTCTCTCTTCCTCCCCTCCCCCCCCCCCCCCCCCCCCCCCCCCCCCCCCCCCCGAGTCCCTCTTTGTTCTTGGCAGCCCCCCACTCCAGGTCCCCCTGTTCTCTCGGCGGCCCCCTCCTTGCATGCCGACGGCCCTCCTCGCTCTCCAACGGGAGCGCTGCCTCAGCAGAGCGATTGAGGGCCATCCTTTCTTCTTGCCTCTCCCTCGTGCTCCCCCACTGTGAGAACTTGCATCTATAACTCTCCTTCATCTTGTGCTCTCCAGCTGAGTGCTGACAAAAGCTCGGCCAACTGAAGCGGGCTCACTTTGACGACCGGCTCACATTCCTGGCCTTGCCTGGGAGTCGAGCTGTCACCTCTTTGATGTGTCAAGCTTGGAATGCTCTTCCTTGTCTCTGGCTGTCCTTTACGTGTGAATAGTTGCAGGCCATCAAGGAGAAATCACAATGTGGCCTCTGTTCTTTGTTGATACTCTTCGCACTTTGTATGTACAAAAGGCTGCTCACTAACTTTTTTTTCCCTCCCACCCCTTCACGCTACATAATTCTCAGTGAAAGCTGTATTAAGTACATTTGTTTTAAATGTCGGCAATTTGCAGGCAAAACCAAGGCACAATACTGTCAGAACAAGGGTTTTGGCCGAAACGTTGCCTATTTCCTTCGCTCCATAGATGCCGCCTCACCCGTTGAGTTTCTCCAGCGATTTTCCAGCATCTGCAGTTCCTTCTTAAACACAATACTGTCAGAACTGGAAATAGAGTCTTAGTCATGGGTGCAATCAGACCCTTCAGCCCAACTTGCCCACACTGACCAACATGTCCCCTTCTACACTTGCCCCCTGCCCACACTTGGTTCATATCCCTATAAACCTATTGTATCCATGTACCTGTCCAAATGTTTCTTAAATGGTACCAGCCTCAACTTCCTCCTCTGGCAGCTCGTTCCAAACACCCACCACCATTTGTCTAAAAAAAAGTTACCTCTCAGGTTCCCATTAAATCTTTCCCCCCCTACTGTAAACCTATGTCCTCTGGTCCTCGATTCCCCTACTCTTGGCAAAAGACTGTGCATTTACCCAATCTATTCCTCATGATTTTATACACCTCTATAAGATCACCCCTACATCCTCCTGCGCTCCAAGGAATAGAGTCCTAGCCTGCTCAACCTCTCCCTGTGGCTCAGGCCCTCGAGTCCTGGCAACGTCCCTGTAAATCAGCATCCTTGTGGATCTTCTCTGCACTCTTTCCAGCTTAACAATGTCCTTCTCCACAGCTGCCTGACCCACTCGGTTACTCCAGCATTTTGTGCCTTTCTTCAGGGAACCAACATCTGCGGTTCCTTGTTATCACATTGGTGTCCAGGTCATTTATATATATGTACATCGCAAACAGTCAACCCCAACTCCCCATTCCCTGCCTGATGCACCTAATTTGAGGAAGGACATTCTTGCTATTGAGGGAGTGCAGCTTAGGTTCACAAGGTTAATTTCCGGGATGGTGGGACTGTCATATGATGAAAGAATGGAGCGACTGGGCTTGTATACTCTGGAATTTAGATGAGAGGGGATCGTATAGAAACATATAAAATTATTGAGGAATTGGACACGCCAGATGCAGGAATCATGTTCCCGATGTTGGGGGAGTCCAGAACCAGGGGCCACAGTTTAAGAATAAGGGGCAGGACATTTAGTATGGAGATGAGGAAAAATCTTTTCGCACAGAGAGTTGTGAATTTGTGGAATTCTCTGCCGCAGGAGGCAGCGGAGGCCGTGTCCCTGGATGCATTCAAAAGAGAGTTAGATAGAGCTCTTAGGGCTAGCGGAATCAAGGGGTGTGGGGAGAAGGCAGGAATAAGGTACTGATTGTGGATGATCAGCCATGATCACATTGAATGGCGGTGCTGGCTTGAAGGGCCGAATGGCCTACTCCTGCACCTATTGTCTATGTATCTATGTGTATGTATGTACTTCAAAATGGCAGCAACATGATACAGGATCACCGAGGAGAATGATCTGTCGCCAATTTTCTGAGTAGCACTTATCCTTAATTGGAAGTGTTGATTTGAAAGTGCAGACCTGCACTATGAAGGCCGTTTTGTGGCTATTTTCAGCAGTGCAGAGTCTCCGTAGCGTTGCATCGTTAAATACTCATTCACCCTCACAGCAAGGGGTGGAACTTGGTGTTCAAATGTACCTCATATGTTGTCAAAGGCAAAAAACGCTAACTGATAATTAAAGCTTATTTTTTCCCCTCGCTGCACTTAAATACTGCCCTGCACAGGAGAGGTATTGCTAAGCTCAGTGGCTCTAGGTATGCTGGCATTCTCTTCCAGCGAGTACAATGAATTCACTGTCCGCAAGGAACGTGTGTGGCACGGTGGGGCAGCGGTAGAGTTACTGCCTTACTGCACCAGAGGTGTGACCCTGACTACGGGTGCTGTCTCTACAGACTTTGTACTGCATGTTCTCCCAGTGACCGCATTTCCACCCCCCCCCCCCCCCCCCGTTTGCTCCGGTTTCCTCCCACATTCCAAACATGTGCAGATTTGTAGGTGAATTGGCTTTGATTGGCGAAGATTGTAAATTGTCCCAAGTGCGTAGCATTGTGCGAGCGAATGGTCGGCGCAGACTCGGTGGCCGAAGGGCCTGTTTAACCATATAAAACCATATAACAATTACAGCACGGAAACAGGCCTTCTCGGCCCTTCCAGTCCGTGCTGACCATTTATTTTCCCCTAGTCCCATCTACCTGCACTCAGACCATACCCCTCCATTCCCTTCCCGTCCATATACCTATCCACTTTACTTTTAAATGTTAAAATCGATCCTGCCTCCACCACTTCTGCTGGAAGCTCATTCCACACAGCCACCACTCTCTGAGTAAAGAAGTTCCCCCTCATGTTACCCCTAAACTTCTGTCCCTTAATTCTCATGTCATGCCCTCTTGTTTGAATCTTCCCTACCCTCAATAGGAAAAGCTTATCCACGTCAACTCTGTCTATCCCTTTCATCATTCTAAAGACCTCAATCAAGTCCCCCCTTAACCTTCTGCGCTCCAAAGAATAAAGACCTAACTTGTTCAACCTTTCTCTGTAACTTAGTTGCTGGAACCCAGGCAACATTCTAGTAAATCTCCTCTGTACTCTCTCTATTTTGTTGACATCCTTCCTATAATTAGGCGACCAAAATTGTACACCATACTCCAGAATTGGTCTCACCAATGCCTTGTACAATTTTAACATTACTTCCCTACTCCTATATTCAATGCTCTGATTTATAAAGGCCAGCACACCAAAAGCTTTCTTTATCACCCTATCTACATGCGATTCCACCTTCAGGGAACTATGCACGGTTATTCCTAGATCCCTCTGTTCCACAGCATTTCTCAATTTCCTACCATTTATCATATACGTCCTATTTTGATTTGTCCTGCCAAGATGTAGCACCTCACACTTATCAGCATTAAACTTCATCTGCCATCTTTCAGCCCACTCTTCCAAATGTCCAAAATCTCTCTGTAGACTTTGAAAATCTACTTCATTATCCACAGCACCACCTATCTTAGTATCATCTGCATACTTACTTATCCAATTTTCCACCCCATCATCTAGATCATTGATGTACATGACAAACAACAGTGGACCCAACACAGATCCCTGAGGCACCCCATTGGTCACCGGCTTCCACCCTGACAAACAGCCATCCACCATTACTCTCTGGCATCTCCCATTCAGCCACTGTTGAATCCATCTTGCTACTCCGCCATTAACACCCAAAGATTGAACCTTCTTAACCAACCTTCCATGGGGAACCTTGTCAAAGGCCTTACTGAAATCCATATAGACAACATCCACTGTTTTACCCTCATCAATTTCCCCATCAGTTTCTGCTCCGTATCTCCAAACTAAACTAAACAAAGAAATTGTAGAGAGTTGTGGACATAGTCCAGATCGTCATACAAGCCGGCCTTCCTTCCATTGACTCCATCTACACATCACGCTGCCTCAGCAAGGCCAGCAGCATAATAACGGACAACTCGCACCGGTCACTCCCTCTTCTCCCCTCTCCCATCAGTCAAGAGATACAGAAGTGTGAAAATACATGACCAGATTCAAGGACAGCTCAGCTGTTATCGGGCAGCTGAACCATCCTCGATAAGAGTGCAGTCTGGACTGGAGACCTTTGAACCATCTTTAATCGGACTTCAATGTTATATTTTTTGCTCTAAATGTTGCAGCATTTATCCTGTATCCGTGCACTGTGGTCGGCCTGATTATATTCACGTATGGTCCTTTCCTTATGACTCAATAGCACACAAGCAAAAGCTTTTCACTGCACCTCAGTACACGTGACAATAATACTAAACTAAACGGTCTGAAGAAGTGTCCTGACCCAAAACGTCACCCATCCTTTTTGTGCAGCGATGCTGCCTGACCCGCTGAGTTACTGCAGCAATTTGTGTCTATCTTCGTTATAAACCAGCATCTGCAGTTCCTTTCTACACATAAGTTCATATGTTAAGTTGTAGGAGCAGAATTAGGCCATTCGGCCCATCAAGTCTACCCCCCTCCCCATTCAATTATGGCTGATCTATCTTTCCCTCGCAACCACAATTCTCCTGCCTTCTTCCCATAACCCCGACAACCAAACTAATCTAGAATCTATCAATCTCCATTGACTTAAAAATATCAATTGACTTGGCCTCCACAGCCTTCTGTGACATAAACTAAATGTATGATGTGTCCTGAGTTGTTTTTGTGTAAAAACGTTACTTTTCCTTTTGTTTTCATCGCGCAGGTCGGAGGAGGCCAACAAAGCATTCTCTGCCGCTGTGCAGATGCACGATGTCCTGGTGAAGGCTTGGGCCATGTGGGGAGACTACCTGGAGAACATCTTTGTGAAAGAAAGGCAGCTCCACCTCGGTGTCTCCGCCATCACCTGCTACCTGCACGCGTGCCGCCATCAGAACGAGAGCAAATCGAGGAAGTACCTGGCTAAGGTGAGGCCATGGAAAGCCCGGTAACCTCAGCGCTATAAACCATGCCAGACACAAAGTGCAGGAATAACTGAGCCGGTCAGGCAGCATCTCTGGAGAACGTGCATAGGTGACATTTTGGGTCGGGGCCCTTCTTCAGACAACTTCCGAAACGTCTCCGCAGATGCTGCCTGACCCACTGAGTTATTCCAGCTATTTGTGTCTATGCTATAAACCAGTTTTTTGTTTAATTACTACAAGCCATATCTTCTGATCATGTGGCTTAACCTGGCTGGAAACCCTCTCCCCAGATCTCAGCTTCAAACCGTGGGAAGATTTTTGGTAGAGCCACTGCCTCATACCACCAGTGACCCGGGTTTGATGCTGACCTCGGGTGCTGTCTGTGTGTGGAGTTTGCACATTCTCCCTGTGATCGTGTGGGTTTCCACCGGGTACTCCTGTTTCCTGCCACACCTAAAAGACGTGCAGGTTCATTGGCCTCTGTAATATCGCCTACAGTGTGTAGGCAGTGGATGAGAAAGTGGGATAACAGAGATCTATTGCGAGCAGGTGATCGATGGTCGATGTGGACTTGGTCCAAGCTGTATCTCTAAACTAAACTAATTATATCTTTAGAACGTGTGTAGAAATGAACTGCGGATGCTGGTTTATACAAAGTGCTGGAGTAACCCAGCGGGTCGGGCAGCATCTCTGAAGAAAAGGAATAGGTGGCGTTTCAGGCCGCTTCAGCAATCTCTAACTAATGCCTACATTTCCCAGGTCCTTTGGCTGCTGAGCTTTGATGATGAAAAGAACACGTTGGCAGACGCTGTGGACAAGTACTGTATCGGCGTGCCTCCCATCCAGTGGTTGGCATGGATCCCTCAACTCTTGACTTGTCTGGTCGGCTCAGAAGGCAAACTGCTCCTCAACCTCATCAGCCAGGTATGGACATGTTTGTAAATGGGTGCATTAGGTCGTAGTGAATGTTGAGGAAAACATCCAATCCCAATAAAGGGGGGGGGCATGGTGGCGCCTCGGTGCTGTTGTTGCCTCACAGTGCCAGAGACCTCGGTTCAATCCTGACCACGGGTGCTGTCGGTACAGAGTTAGTACGTTCTCCTGGTGACCGCGTGGGTTTTCTCCGGGTGTTCCGGTTCCCCTCGCACTCCAAAGCGAACAGGATTTGGTAAAAATTGCCAATTGTCCCTAGTGTGTGAAGGATAGTGGTGGTGGGTGCAGACTCGGTGGGCCGAAGGGCCTGTTTCCGCGCTGTACCTTTTAAAGTCCAAAGAAAGCTTTGCTGTTTTGGGGATGAACATTATTACAATTCAAGTCTATTTGCTCAACATGCTGCACGTTACTGAAAATAAATTGGAGAAAAAGAGTCAAATTTATTCCTTTCCATTTTAGCATTCAATATTTTTGATCCTTTCGTGAATTTGAGGGGAAAAAAACAGAACCGGAGTGTTTGAACACGGATAATGTACAAAATAGGCATCTGCACTGATGTCTCTGTGAATAATTGGGGAGATGGGAGCTACACAAGAACCCATTTTTCTGCATTGACTGGCCTACTGTGCAGCTTAGATTAGGTTTAAATTCCCTTTAATGTAAAAGATTAAACAGTTGTCTAATTACATTTAAGGTGATTAAGGGATTCATTGCTTGAAGTACTTTCTCCGTTGGGACTGTCCATAAAAATAAGGAGCATAACCTCAGAGCCAAATTGTTCATAGAGAGATGAGAGCATGAAAACGGGCCTATTGACCCTTCCAGTGCCTGCCGTGATCAAATACTAATCCTCGCCTCACCCGTTCCTCCTACATTGTCAGCAACTCATTCCCCACCCCCACCCCCGACTCTTCCCAACACCAGTGCAGTAAACCTACCAACTTGCACGTCTTTGGGAAGTTTAGTTTATAACTGCCGTGTGTACCGAGGTACAGAGAAAAGCTTTTTTGTTGAGTGCTGTCCATTCAGCGGAAAAACAAAACATGATTATAGTCAAGCCGTCCACAGTGAACAGAAAACAGAATAAAGGCAATAATGTTTTGTGCAAGGTAAAGTCCAATAAAGCCCAATTCAAGATAGTCCGCAGGTCTCTAATGAGGTGGATAGTAGCTGAGGATGGCTCTCTAGTTGACGATAGGATGGTTCGGTTGCCTGATAACAGCTGGGAAGAATCTGTCCCTGAATCTGGAGGTGAGCGATTTCACACTTCTGTACCTCTTGCCTGGTGGGAGAGAAGAGAAGAGGGAGTGACTGGGGGGAGACTGGTCCTTGATTATACTGGTGGCCTTGCCGAGGCAGCGTGAAGTGTAGATGGAGTCAATGGAAGGGAGGTTGGTTGTGTGATGGTTTGGGCTGCGACCACCATTCGCTGCAATTTCTTGCTGTCGTGGGCTGAGCTGCTCCCAAACCATGCTGTGATGCATCCCGATAAAGTGCTTTCTACGGATGTTCCGCAGAGGTTGGTGAGGGTTATTGGATGATTAAACTCCTGGAAGAAACCGATCCGGTCACAGGGAGAACGTGCAAACTCCACAGAGGCCGCTTCCGAGGCGGCGATCGAGCCTGGGTTTACTGAGGCAGGACCCAGGGTGGCGATCGAGCCTGGGTTTGCTGAAGCAGCAGCTCTCGTGGCTGTCTCAGCACGGAGCTGCCTCAGTAGGAAATGTCTCACACGCAGGGTGATGTAAGCCTAGGGTACAGAACATGGAACAGTACAGCATGATAACAGGCCCTTCGGCCCTCAATGTACGTTCCGAACATGATACAAACACAAACTAATCGTGTCTGCCTGCACGTGATCCATATCCCTCCATTCCCTGCATATCCATGTGGCTACCTGAAAGTCCCTATCGTATCTGCGTCCACCACCAACCCTGGCAGCACGTTCCAGGAACCCACTTTCCTCTTTGTATGTATATATAAAAAAAAGACTTGCTCTGCACATCTCCTTTAAACGTTGCCCCTCTCACCATTAAACTATGCCCTCTAGTCTTGGACATTTCTACCCGGTGGGGGGGAAGGTTCTGATTGTCTATTCTTTCTTTGGCTCTCATAATTTTATACACATTTCCCTCAACCTCTGATGCTCGAGAGAAAATAGCGCAAGTTTGTCCTTGCAGCCAAGATAGACACTGTGCTGGAGTAATTCAGGCACTGTGCAAGTGCTGGAGTAATTCAGGGGGACAGGTGGCAACTCTCGAGAAAAAGAATGGGGTCGGAAAGAAGAGGTCCCAACCTGAAACGTCCCTCATCCTTTGTTTCCCAGACATGCTGCCTGGCCCGCTGAGTTACTCCAGCACTTTGTGTCTTTCTTTGGTATAAACCAGTATCTGCAGTTCGTTGTGTCCGCTCTCCTTGTTGCTAATGCACTCTAATCCAGGCAAAAAAATCTTTCCCCAGCCCCACATTTAGAAAGGATAAATGGGCATTTGCGAACTGAGATAGATAGACTGTTATTACAGTTTATGGAGGGGAGATGTGGTTATCGAGATGAGATATTACTTTGTTGAACGGCGGAGCAGGATCAAGTAGATGAATACTTTCCTCCTCTGGCAGATGTGTACAGTCATTCCAGTGGCGTAGCTGGCAGAGCAGCTACCTCGTAGCGCCAGAGACCAGGTCACGTTTCTGATCTCAGGTGCTATCTGGGTGAAGTTTCCACATTCTCCCTGTGACTGCGTGGGTTTCCTTCCACATCCCAAAGACGCGTGGGCTTGTAGGTTAATCGGCCTCTGTAAATTGCCCCTAGTGTGTCGGGAGGGAGTGGATGCGCAAAAGTGGGATGATGTAGAACTAGCATCAACGGGTGATCGGTGGTCAGCGTGATCTCGGTGGGGCTGTTTCCATGCTGCAACTTTCAATTCATTTGTGTTCACACTCGGTGGAAGCTGGGGATGAAAGATGAAAAAAAAATGAACAGCAAAATTCAGCATTTCGTCAGCAATTGCAAACCCTCCATTATTGCCTGTTATTTTTCTTATATACCTTAAGTGGCCATTTTGCGCTGTTGTTCCAGTGTTAGCAGTGTATGGCATTGTTCTGTAATAGGCAAAAACCAGAGCGTAATGTTGGGTCCACAGGGAATTGTGGCCTAATTTAAGGACTGCTTGATGTCATTATGGCTTTCTGTTTTTCCTTCACAATTATCTGCATGACTGCTGTGTTGGTACTGATATCACGCAAGTAGTAAATTGTGCAGAAATATGATGGCTCGATTTCACCAATTAATAGCTGACACAACAATGTACAGTTTTGTAATGTTTTTATTGAAGGCATAACTTCCACATGAAAGATTTAGCTTTAGTTTTTAGTTTTAGAGACGCAGTGTGGAGGCAGGCCCTTCGGCCCACCCAGTCTAAGAAACAGTTTTAGTAACGTTTATTTAGAAATATTTGGACAAGTGCACGGATAGGATAGGTTTAGAGAGCTGTGGGCCAAATACAGGCAGGTGCAGATGGGGCATGTTGGTCGGTGTAGGCAAATTGGGCCAAGGGCCGGTTTCCCCGCTGTGTAAATCTAACAGGGTTGCAATGAATTGGAGACAGAAAGGGTTTGAGTCACCGCTGACCAACAATCACCCACACACTAGCTCTATCCTACACACTATTCACAGGACAGTTTATAGAGGCCAATTAACCTACAAACCTGCATGGTCTTTGGAGTGTGGGAGGAAACTGGAGCAGCCAGGGAAAAACTCACGCGGTCACGGGGAGAACGTACATACTCCGGACAGACAGCACCCGTAGTCAGGATGGAGCTGAGGACTCTGGCAGTGTAAGGCAGCAACTCTACCACTGCGCCACAGTGCCATGCCTATATGGTACTAGTCGATGGGACATTTCCCTCGTACATTCACCCAAGATCTACCGCTGCGCCACCGTGCCGCCGTCAAACAGCGCAATGACAAGCCATCGCTTGAAATTGGTGATGGATGGCTCTCTGGTTTTGCTAGGATGTCACTTATCGGAAGACAATTCTCGTTGTCATTGTACCCTGGGAATGATCAAAGTGTTTGTAGGCGACCTTTGGACTTATTCTCTCCGGTAATCCCGCTTGGTTTGCCTCATTTTGCGATCATGTGGTGCACGAAATGCTGCAATTCAGCGCGGTCTTGTTGCTGAACATACTGAAGATATTTCCACGGAAGGAGGCGAACTAGTTGATTTAATTGCGGCGCCGTGGGTCTTTTTAATCTCCTCAGGTGGGAAGAGTGTTCCCCCAGGCTGTCTACTTCCCAATCAGGACGCTCTACTTGACCCTGAAGATCGAACAGCGTGAGCGATACAAAAGCGGTAAGATTTTTGCTAACGTGAGCTGCCTTAATCTCTTCGCTGTTGTTTCCAGAGCCTTTGGGCATTTAGGATAGGGGTCTTTATTCCTCCACCCTCCCCAACAGCCAGCATTGCTCTTGAGCGGAGGAGATGTATAAATGAAGGTCACCGCAGCAGAAATAGTCCCATTCTATCTACTCCCTACCTCCATGCCTTTAGGGTCTTTCAATTCCCCCTTTGCATTACATCCTTTGGAAAATTCAACACAGTAATTCAATTTTCTGGATTTAGGTGTGAAGAATATGTTTCAGCTGCATTTTCAGGCCTGTCTAATCACATCGTATATATACCCCGCAGTGTTAATGCTCATTCTAATTCCGGCTTTTGTCTCAAAGCTTTGGTCTCGTATTGAAACAACAACTTGATAATTAATGGCATTCATCTCTGGAAACGTTTGAAACAGGCTGTGATGCCTGGTTAATGATTATTTGATCAGTTTCCAGCGTTGGTGTAGATGCTCTCTGTATTCACAAGTAAGCCAAAGAAAATGTAAGCAGATCTCAATGTGATTCAGGTGCGATGTTTTTTTTTCCCCACTGAGATATTTTTGATGCAAGCATAATGTATAAACATATAAGCAACCGCCGTCCCTTGGTGGGTCTGGGACAATTCCTTTTTACGCACTCTCCCCCAATTACGCTTTCACTTCACTAACACATAAAATTCTCACTCTCCCCATAATCGTTCTTACCCACAAAAAGTTGGAGTAACTGAGCGGGGACAGGCAACATCTCTGGATAGAAGGAATGGGTGGCGTTTAGGGTCGAGACCCTTCTTCAGACAGAAGAAGGGTCTCGACCCGAAACGTCACCCACACCCTCTATTCAGAGATACAGCCTGCCCCGCTAAGTTACTCTAGCATTTTCAGTGCAAACCAGCATCTGTAGTTCCTTCCTACACAGTCATTCTTCATGTGCTCTTCCTGGGTCTCCAGCCCACCGGTAACCCAGACAGGGATTTGATCCGATTGGGAAAGATGCTCCGACTGCCGCGCGGTATCCCCTTTGTCTTTTCCTTTGTGGCAATCACTATCTCCATTCAGCGCCATTATTGCTCTTCCCTTTAGTGCACTGACAGGGTCCGGTCCAGGTTTTAGACATGAGGAACTGCAGATGCTGGTTTTCCAAAAAAAGACACACAATGCTGGAGTAACTCAGCAGGTCGGTTGGCATCTCTGGAGAATGTGGATTGGCGACGTTTTGGATCGGGCCCTTTCTTCAGACTGATCGAAAACACGGGAGAGAGAGAAGACAGCTATTCCGGCTTTCTCTCCCCTCCTCTACTTCAATCAACCTGAAGAAGGGCCTGGACCTGAGTAATGGAGCAGAAATAAGGAACTGCAAATGCTGGTTCACACAAAAATGCTGGAGTAACTCAACGAGTCAAGCAGCATCTCTGGAGGACATGCATAGGCGATGTTTCAGCCCAGGTAAGAAGAGGTGAACCAACCCATGTCCTCCAGAGATGCTGCCTGACCTGCTGAGTTACTCCAGCATTTAGTATTCAACGCAAGATTCCTTCATTGGAGATTCCGCGTGTCTCTAAATGTATAACTGACTAACTGATGGAAAGATGCAGCACGGAAACAGGCCCTTCAGGATCATTTTTTTGTGGTTTTCCTTTAATTTGGGCTTGCAGCTACTGTTCAAGTGGTTAATAAATGATATTTTGTGTCTGGTTTATACATTCACACAGAGCGATTGACAGCTTAGCCCGAGGTGTCTCTCCCTACTTTAATCCTCCACATGCCGAAGATAGATCTTCAGCACCCTTTTATCTTCTGGAGATTAACTTACTTAAGTGACTACAGCTGGATTCTGAAAGCAGAGAAGTCTTATAATAATTCCTTTGTATAATCTGGGGTGCCCTTTATTGTCAGTGAGGCATCGCGGGTAATGAGAGCAAGTTGCTCTCGTGTCAGTGGAGCTAAATAGGTCAGCGATAGAGAACTGTCTGCTTTGCAGGGAGGGAAGGCCGATGTCTTTCTGGGAAGAAACAGCCAGATTGCAGGAACATGAAATCTACTGATCAGTGCTCTATAATACTTGCTGATCAGTTTAGTTTTAAGGAGTCTTGACCATCGGTGCTGGCTGTGATTTGTTCTGTATCTTTTCACGCCTCTACTTTCCCACCCCCCCACCCGTCTCAATCTGTAGAAGGGTCTCGACCCGAAACGTCACATATTCCTTTTCTCCAGAGATGCTGCTTGACCAGCCGAGTTACTCCAGCATTTTGTGTCTATCTTGAGCGTTGAGTTCAGTTTGATTTACTATTACAGCGTGGAAACAGGCCCATCAGCCCATCGAGTCCACGCCGACCATCGATCAACCATTTACACTAGTTCTATGTTATTCCCAGTTTCGCATCCTACACACTCGGGACTCCGTACAAACTCCGCACAGACAGCACCCATAGTCAGGATTGAACCCGGGTCTCTGGCGCTGTTGCTTTAATGAGATCTCAGGAGAAAGGTTTTTTTAATTACACAGAGGGTGGGGGAACCAGATGCAATCGCTATATTTAAGAGGCATTTAAACAGGTGTAGGACAACACAGTGGCACAGCAGTAGTGTTGCGGCCTCACAGCGACAGACACTCGGGTTTGATCCTGAACACGGGCGCTGTCTGTGCGGAGTTTGCTGGTCTTCCCTGTGACTCCGTGGGTTTCCTCCAGTGATCCAGTTCCTGGAGACGTGCACATTTTTCCTGTCAGAACCTTTGTCTGACGTGGATGGGGTAGACATTCAGAATCTATTTTTGACATGGATATGGTAGGCGGAACCTTTATCCCCACATTGGACAAATCAAATATGAGAGGGAATAACTTTCAGCTGAGCGGGGCAAAGTTTAAAGGAGATGTGTGGGGCAAGTTTTATTACCCAGAGGGTAGTGGAACGCACTGCCAGAGGTGGAGGTGGAGGCCGATGTGATGGTGGTGTTAAAGAGGCTTTTAGATAGGCACATGGACATGGAGGGATATGGATTATGTGCAGGCAGATGAGAGAAGATCTTGGCATCGCGTGAAGCATTGTGGGCCTAGACATGCTCCGATTCCTGGATTGTGGACACTCCTAGGACTGGACTTTGGACCGTTTGTGTTTCCTGTTATTTTAAACGTTGCCACCATTGTGACGACTGTGCATTTGTGAGTCATGCAAAAGGCTTTCGCTGTGCTGTGCAAACGTGACGATAAAGAAGACAATTTAGAAGGATGAGGGGGGGACCTCATTAAAACTTACCGATTAGTGAAAGGCCTGGATAGAGTGGATGTGGAGAGGATGTTTCCACGAGTGGGAGAGTCCAGGACCAGAGGGCACAGCCTCAGAATAAAAGGATGTACCTTTAGAAAGGAGACGAGGAGGAATTTCTTTAGTCAGAGGGTGGTGAATCTGTGGAATTCATTGCCACAGACTGCTGTAGAGGCCTAGTCAATGGATATTTTTAAGGTAGAAATTGACAGATTCTTGATTAGTACGGGTGTCAGGGGTTTAGGGGGAGACGGCAGGATACTGGGATTGAGAGGGAGAGATGGATCAGCTGTGATTGAATGCAAGACTTGATGGGACGAATGGCCTAATTCTGCTGCGATGTCCAATGAACATAAACTTATGAAGCACCATTGAATGTCCTGCCCGCGTGTTGTACTGTGCCACATGTCGTGTCTCTCTGTGTGTTGCAGACTCGGGCCAGCAGCAGCCGGGCTCGGTGGGCACCCAGTCGCACTCGGCCTCCGACCCGGGGCCGATCCGGGCCACGGCGCCCATGTGGCGCTGCAGTCGCATCATGCACATGCAGCGGGAGCTGCACCCCACCCTCCTCTCATCCCTCGAGGGCATCGTCGATCAGATGGTGTGGTTCCGCGAAAACTGGCACGAGGAGGTCTGTTCTATATATTATATATAATATATATCTGTCTCATTCTCTCCCTCATTCTTTCTCCCACTCTCTCTAACCCAACTCTCTCTCCCTCTCTCACTCTCTCCGACCCTCCCCCACCCTAGTCGTCATACTAGTTTCACTGTCGTACTGCTGAGTTTCACTGGGTGGCGCAGTGGTAGAGTCGCCACCTCACAGCGCCAGAGACCCACACACTAACACTATCCTGCACACTAGGGACAACACCCATAGTCAGGATTGAACCCTGGTCCTTGGCTCTGTTAGGCAGCAACTCTACCCGCTGCGCCACCGTGCCGCACAGGTTGCTGAGGAAAGTTGTCGCTGATCTTCTGCCTTAATGTGTACGTGTGTTTTCTGTGCGTAGGTGCTGAGGCAGCTCCAGCAAGGTCTGGCCAAGTGCTACTCCGTGGCTTTCGAGAAGAGCGGAGCCGTGTCCGACGCCAAGATCACGCCGCACACCTTGAACTTCGTCAAGAAGCTGGTGAGCACGTTTGGTGTGGGACTGGAGAACGTCTCCAACGTGTCCACCATGTTCTCGAGCGCGGCGTCGGAGTCGCTGGCCAGGAGGGCCCAGGCCACGGCACAAGACCCCGTCTTCCAGAAGCTGAAGGGACAGTTCACGACAGGTGAGGACTACGTGTCTGTTTGCCGCGTTGTTTTGGCAGAGCGCTGGTATCCCTGTGGGGCCGGCAATGTCTTCCTGAAAGGGCTGGAGTAACTTAGCGGGTCAGGCAGCATCTCCCGAGAACATGGATAGGTGTAGGAAGAAACTGGTTTACACCAAAGATGGACACAAAATACTGGAGTAACACAGAAGGCCAGGTAGCATCTCCGGAGAAAAAGGTACAGGTGACATTTCGGGTCGAGACCCTTATTCAGACTGAGAGACAGTGGAGGGAAACTAGATTGCTGTGGAACCTGCAATCACCCGCACACTAGCACTATCCTACACACCAGGGACAATTTACAGTCTTTACCAAAGCCAATTAATCTACATCTTTGGAGCGTGGGAGGAAACCTGAGCACCAGGAGAAAGCCCATGCAGCCAGGGGGCGAAAGTACAAACTCTGTACAGACTATGAGATGCTGTTACTCCTGTTTGCGTTTTTGCGGGCGTGGGTTTGCCTTGCAGTCGTTATCCGCTGGCCCTGTTCACAAGAGGATGGCATTCGGGCCCACGTCCAACTGATGGCCGGTCTGTGGCACTCGCAGTGTCCTCTGCAGTGAACGTCTCTGATGCTGCGTGGGGCAGCAACTCTAGTACTGTGCCACAGTGCTGCCCATCAGTGGTGATGTATTGTCACATGTACCTAGGTACAGTTTTGTATTGCAGTGAATTATTCTACTGTTGTAATTATCCCATATTGGAGTGGTGCAGTCGGTAGAGCTGCTGCCTCACAAAACCAGAGACCCCGGTTTGATTTAGACTTTGGCTGCTGTCTGTGTGGGGTTGGCACGTTCGCCTTTTACCGCGTGGGTTTCATCCGGGTGCTCCGGTTTCATCACATGTACCTGGGTACAGTAATATTCTTTGTTCCACATCCAATACACAAGGTTCATCAGCTTCATCTGGAGCCGACATAGCTACAAAAGGACTCATCGGGAGTCGTGCTGGTTGCTCTTCATTCTCGCCGCCCTCCCACCCTCCTCACCCCCCGCCAGGTCCCTCTTCGATCTCGGATCCTCCTCGCCGCCAGGTCCATCTCTGTTCTCCGCAGCCCGTCGTCGGCCTTCCCTCCCGCATCTCAAAAGACGTGCGGGTTTGCAGGTTAATCAGCCCTCGGCAAAGTTGCCCCGAGTGTGCAGGGAGTGGATGCGAAGGACAACCTCAGCACTACCTCTGAAAGTGACTCGGTACACAGACTGCAGCAGCAAACACTATAACAATGAACAAGCACCGTCTCTCTCTGCCCCAGCAACTCCACTTAGACATTAGCTCCCCTCAGAAGACAGCGCTCCTTGACTATAAAAGTCCACTCGCATGTCTCAAAGCTTTTGGCCCGGATTGTTTTTGCAGCTCAGCTTTTTCTTTTCACTGCCTTGTTACTGTTGCGTGCTGTAACTTAAATGGGATTATTAAAACAAAATTAGACCAACGCTCAGCCTGCAGTTACAGCTGTAGAAGCTGCCATATGGCCCATCTCCTCTGTGCTAGCCCTCATCCATTGCTATTCTATTTTTGCCCCCAGATTCTCGTTTCCAAGCGCTAATCATTTTTTTCTTTGTAATAGTCCTGGCGTACAACCAATCTGAACCGCTCATTACAGCAACGGAATCCAAGCTCGTGAAACTCGAGCTTACAAAAGGAGAGCAAGGGGAGGACGTTAATGGGCCAGGCATCATCCCAATGCTTTCTTTGTTATCACGTGTACCAAGAGAACATGCAAACTCCACGCAGCCAGCACCCAAGGTCGGGACCGAACTGGGGTCTCTGGCCATGTGATGCAGCAGCTCTACCCGCTGCGCCACTGCTGCACTATCCTCCGCCACTGAACATTTCCCAAACAAAATGGCAGTTCTTTGCACTAGATTTCTTTGCAAACACTTGCCTATGTTTACTGGTCTGTAGATAGACACAAAGTGCTGGAGTAAATCAACGGGTCTGACAGCACCTCCGAAGAAAAAAGGATCGGTCACGTTTCGGGTCAGGACCGAAGAAGGGTCCCAACCGGAAACATGACCTATCCTTCCTCCCTAGTGATGCTGCCTGACTCACTGAGTTACTCCAGTACATCGAGCGTATCTTTGGTATAAACCAGCATCTGCAGTTCTTTGTGTCTACATTATTGGTCTGTAGTTTAGTTTATTGTCACGTGAACCGAGGCACAGTGAAAAGCTCTAGTTGCATGCTAACCAGCGGAAGGACAATACATGATTACAATCGAACCGTCCACAGTGTACAGGTACAGGATTAAGAGAATATCGTGAATAATATTTAGTGCAAGATAAAGCCAGTAAGGTCCGATCAAAGATAGTCTAAGGGACTCCAACGAGGTATGTGGTAGTTCAGGACCGCGCTCTATTTGTTGATAGGATGATTCAGTTGCCTGATAACAGCTGGCAAGCAACTGTCCCTGAATCTGGAGGTGTGCGTTTTCACAATTCTGTACCTCCTGCTTGATGGGAGAGGGGAGGGGAGGGAATGACCGGGTTTCTGTGGAATTCTCTGCCTCAGAGGGCGGTGGAGGCAGGTTCTCGGGATGGTTTCAAGAGAGAGCTAGATAGGGCTCTTAAAAATAGCGGAGTCAGGGGATATGGGGAGAAGGCAGGAACGGGGTACTGATTGGGGATGATCAGCCATGATCACATTAAATAGCAGTGCTGGCTCGGAGGGCCGAATGGCATACTCCTGCACCTTTTGTCTATTGGTCCTTGATTATGCTGGTGGCCTTGCCAAAACAGCGTGAAGTGTAGATGGAGTCAGTGGAATGGACGTTAGTTTGTCTGGGCTCTGTCTACAAGTCTCTGCAATTTCTTGCGTTTTGGATGGTGCTGTTCCCAAACCAAGCTGTGATGAATCCCGATAAAATGCTTTCTATGGTGCAACTGTGGAAGTTGGTGAGAGTTGTTGGGGACGTGCCGAGCCTCATAAGGACTGAGGCATTGGTGTCGTCTCTTGGCCATTGCTGTGATGTGGCTGGTCCAGGACCAGTAGTTGATCTTGTTCAGCATCGGTGTTCGGCGCAGCGGGTAGGCCTGCTGTTTTTACTAGTCCTCCACTCTTATCTCCAGCAACCATCTCTGCCCTTTATGTGAGGACGTTTCTTCTAATCTATCCCCTCTCTTTTAATGAAAGCTTTAATTTGATGAAGTGGCAAATTAGCTAATTAGAATTGCATAGAGTTACTTTCCGAGTTCTGCAAAAAAAACAGATGGTAATTGAAAGACTAATTCTGTCCAATGATCCAAACTGTTTGTTTGTTAGCACTGTTTTTCATTACATCTCAAGACATAAAACCTGGTCCAGTCCAGCACAGGAACGTTCTGCCCGTGGGTTTTCTCCGGATGCTTCGGTTGCCTCCCACACTCCAAAGACGTACAGATTTGAAGCCTAATTCGCTTGGGAAAATGGTAAATTGTCCATAGTGTAGGACAGTGTTCTTGTACGGGGATCGCTGGTCGGCGCACACTCACTTGGCCAAAGGGCCTGTTTCCGCGCCGTATCCCTAAACTGAACACCATAAAGCTATGCACTGAAGTCTTTGATATTTCCACCCTAGTTGAAAAAGGTTCTGACTGTCTACCCAATCTGTACCTCTAATAATTTCATATAAGTCTCAGGTCTTCATTCGACTTGCAGCGTTCCAGAGAAAACATTATTAAGTTTGTCCATCCACTGCTTGCAGCTAGTACCGTCTAAATCAGGCTCTCCAAAACCTCCATATTTTTCCAGTAATGGGGCGACCAGAATTACCTGACCCGCTGAGTTACTCCAGTACCTGTGTCCTTTCCTGTCCCAGTTCTGTCCATTTAAAATGGTGCGTTAGACTCTCGGCCAAATCACGGTGAAGCTGGGGAACACCGTGGTGCTGAGATAGAGTTGCTGCTTTACAGCTCCAGAGACCCAAGTTCGATCCTGACTATGGGTGCTGTCTGTACGGACTTTCTATATTCTCCCTGTGACCACGTGGGTTTTCACCGGGTGCTCCAGCTTCCTCCCACAATTCAAAGACATGCGGGTTTGTAGGTTAATAGGCTTGTGTAAATTGTCCCTAGTCTGGAGGATAGTGCTAGTGGACAGGGATCGCTGGTCAGTACGGACTCGGTGGGCCGAAGGGCCTGTTTCCATGCTATATCTCTAAAGTCTAGTCTGTTGTATTTTAGGCTCTGACATTTGTTCATACATGTTTAAGAAAGAACTGCAGATGCTGGAACAATCGAAGGTAGACAAAAAATGCTGGAGAAACTCAGCGGGTGAGGTAGGATCTATGGAGAAAAGGAATAGGCGACATTTCGGGTCGAGGCCGTTCTTCAGACCCTTGTTCAGACATGACTACTTGTTTTCATCCTCCAGCATACGTCTGCTACAGTTCAGCGTGTGCTCTCCTTCCTCTTGCCCGGAACATTCCTTGTGCACGAGTCCAGATGTTTTGCTGCCCAGCTGTGGACATCTTTCACAACCTAGCCTGGCAAGTGATCAGATGTCTGACAGACAATGAAACATTGCAAGGTTTCCAGTCGGGATCACTGGATGGTGATCAACACTGGCTGCCTCGACAGCCCTGGCACTCAGTGGTCTTATTCAGCAGCACAACAAGTACAGTTGCTGAAAATCTGGCTCAGGAATGGGTGGAAATACTGAACAGGACCAGTTGCCGGTGGGGAACGAGAGGATTTGTGTTTCAGCTTCATTACCTTTACTTTGGTGAGACCAAGCGGAGGCTTGCCGATCGTTTCGCCGAACACCTCCGCTCGGTCCGCAATAACTAACCCGACTTCCCGGTGGCTCAGCACTGCAACTCCCCCTCCCATTCCGTATCCGACCTCTCGGTCCTGGGCCTCCTCCACGGCCAGAGTGAGCAGCACCGCAAGTTGGAGGAACAGCACCTCATATTCCACTTGGGGAGTCTGCATCCTCTGGGCTTGAACATTGAATTTTCTTAATTCTGTTAACCCTTGCTGTCTCCTCCCCTTCCCACCTCTCCCTCAGCCCTCGGGCCCTGGCATTCCCTCTCTCGATCTCTCCCCCACCCAAGTTGCACTAGCTTCTCATTTTCACACTACAAACAGCTCACAATGGCCTGTTTCCTTCATCATCGATACTTTTTTGCATATCTTTCATTCATTGTTCTTTATCTCTCCACATTACCGTCTATATCTCTCGTTTCCCTGATCCCTAACCAGTCTGAAGAAGGGTCTCGACCCGAAACGTCGCCTATCTCCTTCGCTCCTTAGATGCTGCTGCTGCACCCGCTGAGTTTCTCCAGCTTTTTGTGTACCCTTACCTTTACTTCACTTTGGAGATACAGCGTGGAAACGGGCTTTTCGGCCCACCGAGTCCGCGCCAACCAGCAATCGCCCCGTATATTCGCGCCATCCTGCACTCAAGGGACAATTTACAGAAGCCAATTAACCAACAAACCTGTATGTCTTTGGGGCGTGGGAGGAAACCGGAGCATCCGGAGAAAATGCCCATGGGAATCACGGGGAGAACTCCATGCAGACAGCACCCATAGTCAGGATCGAACCTGTGTCTTTGGCGTGCGGGGCAGCAACTCTACCGCTGCACCACTGGGCCGTGCCTTATAGAAAGAGCATTGGACAGTTCAGCACAGGAACAATGTGGGCCCAGGGGGTTGTTCCTGTGCTATTCTACGTTGTGTGAGTCTCTGCCTGTGTGATGATGTTCACGAACCCCTGGCTCGATCCCATCCCATCCGCGCACCCTTCTGTTCCTGTCTCTCGCGTAATATCTCCGCTGCTTTGATGAAGTATTAATTGCCAGTTCCAAATGCTATTCCCATGCTGTGTAATTTTTAAATGAAACGGACTCATCATTTTAAGTTAACAGTGCCGACAAAGAAAGCACGATGAAAGGCTTTGGAATCGCGGAGGTACTCTCTGCCAATCTGCTGCGTAAAGCTTCAGCAACCCCTTAAAGTGAGAGGGTTTAATAAAAACACAGTGATGAGGCTTTATTGTTCTAAAGAGAAGCTGATACTTTATTATATCGAGACTTTATTCTTCATAATGACAAAAAATTGAAAATTTAGTTTAGAGCCAAAGCCTGGCAAAAGGCCCTTCGGCCCACCAAGTCCGCATCGACTGATGTCTGCCTGCACACTAGCACTATCCTACACACTAGAGACAATTTACAATTAACCTACAAACCTGAACTTTAGACCTTTGAGATAGTGCGGATACAGGCCATTCGGCCCATTGAGTCAGCGCCAGCCAATGATCGCCCATACACATACACTATCCTACACGCTCGGGACAATTTACAGCAGCCAAATAACCTCTAAACTGCACATCTTTGGAGTGTGGGTGGAAACCGGAGCATCCAAGGAAAACCCACACAGGTCACGGGGAGAACGTACAAACTCCATGAGTACAGACAGACCCACGGTCCGGATCGGACCCGTGTCTCCGGCGCTGTAAGCCAGCTACTCTGTCGCTGTGCCACCGTGCTGCCCTTTGTAGGTTAATTGGCCTCTGTAAACTGCCCCTCGTTGTTGGGAGTAGATAGCCAAATAGGATGATGTGGAACCAGTGTGAATGGGCGGGCAGTGTGGACTCGGTGCTGTATCTGTGCTTTATCTCTAATAAAACGAAAAAGCAGTTAGTGTTTCTGTTTGAACAGTCTTTCCACTGGAGCCAGTGGGTGGTGTGTGCAGCCGCACCAGACCTAATACTTTGTGCGTTATCAGCCGAACCTTCTCCTAAGTGTCAGGAAGGAGCACAGAAATGAAAAATGACAGCTAGAAAATGAGGAAAAGCAATTAGAAGCACAAGCGTAGCTGGGAGCGTAGCTTGAAACTGAAACTTCCCCCAATCAGTGTGCTGCCATGCTCTCAGTCTGCCGCTTGGCAGCGAGGAGTGGGGGCCCTTCCCACCCCAGGGACTGAGCAAACGGAGGATCTGAGCGCACTCTCTGGAGAGGAGCCAGGATCCGTGACGTTGACCTACATAGCCGGCGCACATTTTCCGTGATGCACTCTCCGAGGCTCAACAATGGCATGACAGCGAGTTTTGAGCCATGTGATTGAATGTACTGAACGCTGGCCAATCCAGCAGAGAAATAATAGCAAAGTGGTTTGCACGCGAGGTGATTGTTCAGAAATCACACGGGCTTCAACTATAAATAATCGTGATGTTTTGTTCCCCCCTCTCCTTCATCTCATTCAGGAGACAGTTTGCAAACGTTTGAATATTTGCTTGACTTGCTCTGAAATTCCTGCACTTGCCTGGTCTGCCCTTTTATTTCTGTACACAGTTCGGTTTCAGGGGATTTTATTGCCCGACCTTTTGTCCGCCCCTGCTTTGAATCGAACTGATCGGTGACGTGTCACGTCAGGGCCCTTCTTCAGACAAAAAGGTCTTTGATAGGGAGAGAAGAGGAAAAGTGAACTGTAAAGCCAGAGGGAGGGATACAGATATATTGGACAGGAGAAAGGGAGATAAAAATGAAATAGGGGACCTGGTAAAAAGCAGATGAGAGACCGTGGAGCTCTGCAGGACATTGTCTAAACACTTCAACCAGTCAACCTTCTAGTTTAGGGTCATTTAATTTCTGTACTTAGTGCTCATAAATGCAAAGGCCCGATCTGCCTCGCAGCGCCAGAGACCCCAATTCGATCCCGACCTTGGGTGCTGTCTGTGTGTGCAGTTTGCACGTTCTCCCTGTGACCTGTCCGGCAGAGTAGAGCCATATCCTCGACTAGCAAGTGTGCAGAAATAGTCTGCTGAGCCCGCATGCAAGAGGCGCCGTGTTTTGGCGCCATTTTCAAAGTCAACGCTCCAGTTGTTATGGCCGGTGCCCGGTCCAGACAAACCCCAGGCTGCTGCGGGGCCTCCAGCCGTCTCCTTCCTTGCACTCCATTTCAGCAATTCCATGCTTTAATTATCTTGCCCGACCGTTGAATCGAAGGAATGTGGCTTCACGCCAAGAACACACTGATTCATTAACGAAGACTCAAGAAACTGCAGAAGCTGGAATCTTGAGCAAAAGTATAAACTGCTGGAGGAATTTAGCAGGTCGGGCAGCATCTGTGGAGGGCATGGACAGGCGACCATTTTGGGTAGGGACCCTTCTTCAGACTCATTGGAGTAGGAGGCAGCTGGAAAAAATGTCTGGGAGCGGGACAAAGACTGGGCAGTGATAGGTGGATACGTTAGGGGGGTTTGATTGTCACATGGATGGAGTAAGTAACAAAGGCTAGAGATGAAAAGGAGACAAACGGGTGTTAGATAAGAAGAGAAGTTAAATATAAAGTACGAGGGAGGGATATAGAGTCATACACCATGGAACCAGGCCCTTCAGCCCAACATGTCCATACTGACAAAGATGCCCCATCTACACAAGTCCCACCGGTCGATGGTTGGCCCATATCCTCCAAACCTTTCCCATCCATGTACCTTTCCAAATCATTTTAAATGCTGCTGTGGTACCTGCCTCCACTACCTCCTCCAGCAGGTCCTTCCATACCATCACCACCCACCACCCTTTGTGTGGAAAGGTTACCCCTTATGTTCCCATTCAATCTTTTCCCCCTCACCTTAAACCTATGTGTTCTGGTTCTCGATTCCCCTACTCTGGGCAAGAGACTCTGTGTCTAGCTGATCTATTCCCTTCATGATTTTGTACACCTCTATAAGATCACCCTTCACCCTCCTGCTTTGCAGTTAGACCAGTTTAGTTTAGTGCGGAAACAGGCCCTTCGGCCCACTGTGTTGACCAGCGGTCCCGCACATTAATATGACATATGATGAAAAAATGGGTCGACTGGGCTTGTATTCACTGGAATTTAGAAGGATGAGAGGGGATCTTATAGAAACATATACAATTCTTGAAGGATTGGACAGGTTCGATGCAGGAAAAATGTTCCCGATGTCTGGGGAGTCCTGAGCCGGGGGTCACAGTTTAAGAATAAGGGATAGGCCATATAGGACTGAGATGAGGAAAAAATTCTTCATCCAGAGAGTTGTGAATCTGTGGCATTCTCTGCCACAGAAAGCAGTGGAGACCAATTCACTGGATGTTTTCAAGAGAGAGTTAGATTTAGCTCTTGGGGCTAAAGGAATCAAGGGATAAGGGGGAAAAGCAGGAACGGGGTACAAACTCCCTACAGACCGCACCTGTGGTCAGGATCGAACCCGGTTCTCTGGCTCTGTAAGGCAACAACTCTACCGCTGCACCACTGGGCCATGGCAGTTCATTCCGTGAAAATCCCATTATTGACATTGACCAATGCTGCCGGGTTATTATCATGGAATCCCACCAGCTTTCAGCAAATACTAAACTAAACTTATGCAGGAGGTGCACTTAGGCAGGAGTTACTTACTGGCTGTAAGCCCCGTCATCCAAGTAAATAGGCACATACAATACGGCAGGCTAAAGAGATTTATACAAGAGTTGCATTGGTGATGAGGATTTGAGGCATTAAAAGGTTAATTAGAAACACTTTTGGAGTAAACTCCAGAGTTGGCCAGCTGAATTAAACACTCTGTGGAGATGTACGGCTGCCTTGGTTCAGAGGTTGATCTGTTCACTTGTTGCCAGAGAACAGGCTTCTAGACTTGGCGGCACAGTGGAGCAGCTAGTAGAGCCACTGCCTCACAGTGTCAGGGAACCGGGTTCGATTCTGACCACGGATGCTGTCTGTGTGTGTGGAGTTTGCACGTTCTCTCTGCAACCGCTTGGTTTTCCTCCCGGTGCTCCGGTTTCCTCACATTTCCTAAAGATGTGCAGTGGCCGTCTGTAAATTTCCCCCAGTGTGTTGGGAGTGGATGCAAAAGTGGGATAATGTAGAACTGGTGTGAATGGGCGATCGATGGTCGGCATAGACCAGGTGGGCTGAAGGGCCTGTTTCCATGCTGTATCTCTAAACTAAACTAAACACGGATGCTGTCTGTGTGTGGAGTTTGCACGTACTCCCTGCGACTGCGTGGGTTTCCCTACTAAACTAAACATGACCACAAACGGCTGTGGAGGCCAAGTCAGTGGATATTTTTACCGCAGAGATTGACAGATTCGTGATTAGTACGGGTGTCGGGGGTTATGGGGAGAAGGCCGGAAAATGGGGTTGAGAGGGAGAGATAGATCAGCCATGATTGAATGGCGGAGTAGACTCGATGAGCCGACTGGCCTAATTCTGCTCTTACAACAGAAACTAAAGCTATATCTGGCTGCTGTCTGATGCTTGTCCTTTCCATGGTCCAGATTTCGACTTCAGTGTGCCGGGTTCGATGAAGCTTCACAATCTCATCTCCAAGCTGAAGAAATGGATAAAGATCCTGGAAGCAAAAACCAAGCAGCTCCCCAAATTCTTCCTGATTGAGGAGAAGTGCCGGTTTCTCAGTAACTTCTCAGCACAGACGGCAGACGTGGAGATCCCGGGAGAGTTCCTCATGCCTAAGCCGACGCACTATTACATTAAGATCGCACGGTGAGTGGACGACAGAATGTTTGCAACGTTTGCTGTCGCGTTTTACATTTACAAAACTTACTTTTCATCCGTGTTTAAAAAAAATTAAACTTTCTAGCGTGTAGGGAGAGGGTGAGAAAGTGAGATGACACAGAACTAGTGTGCGCGGGTGATCGACGGCCTGCGTGGACCCGGTGGGCCGAAGCGCCTGTTTCGGTATTGTATCGTCAAAAGGAAAACGCAGCACATTACAGCTCGAAGATCGACACAAAATGCTGGAGTAACTCAGCGGGTCAGGCAGCATCTCTGGAGGAACATGGAGAGGTGACGTTTCGGGTTGGAGCCCTTCTTCAGACCCTTTCCCTTTTCTCCGGAGATTCTGCCTGACCCGCTGGGTGACCAAGAGTCCAGGACCAGAGACCACCGCCTCAGAGTGAAAGTATGTACCTTTAGAAAGGAGATGAGGAGGAATTTGTTTTAGTCAGTGGGTGGTGAATCTGTGGAATTCATGTCCAAGTCAATGGATATTGTTAAGGCGGAGATTGACAGATTCTTGATTTGTAAAGGTGTCAGGGGTTATAGGGGAAAGGCAGGAGAATAGTAAGATTGAACGAGAACTTACCAGTTCGAAGGTTGATCTTTATTTCATGAGGAGTTGAAGTGAGGGATTTCGTGAAGAGCCCGCCGGCGCGCATGCTCGACATACTTCAAAGTAGCGGCGTGGAATCACAGAAACCAATCAAAGAAATGACTTCACATAGTAAGAATGAAAACGACTAAGATTACCAGATGAAGGTGATTGAGGGTTGGGCGAGGAGGGCACGAAATCCCTCACTTCGACTCCTCATGAAATAAAGATCAACCTTCGAACTGGTAAGTTCTCGTTCAATCTTACTATTTCATTTCGGAGTCACGTGAGTGACTTCGTGAAGACTTCAAAGCTTCTGTGATGACACGCCCTGGACCACGTCCATGCTGTCACACCACTACCAGGGATGGATGGGAGGAATAACGTGCTGACTAGTCCATACTGCAAAACAAATCATATTTATTAACAACAAATCAAAACCCCTTATTCGGGGACATCTCCACGTTCTTGCCCCGCATCTAGTACGGCTTCTGCGAACTGTAGAGGCGCAGCGACGGGCCGGTTGTAGAAACGCTGGAACACCGCTTCATTAGCCCATCATTAGCTGTGGCGAGAATATGGTCCATGGGCACCTCCATGACCCTCGCCGCCGACGTCGATGCAGCCCTGGTGGAATGAGATTTGAACACATTAGTGTCGATACCTGACTTACCCAAGACGACTCGAAGCCACCTGGATATCGTCTGTGTTGTCACTCGATGGTGAGGTCTCTTATGAGTGACAAGCAGGTATCTCTCCTTTCCTCTGATGCTTGCCGTCACTTTGACGTAGTAACGGATGTGGGAGGCTAAACATAGCGTAGCATCTGCGGGGTATGCCGGGAACTTCAGCTGCAGCCCTGTGCACCCAGGTCTATGCTGCTTTAGTAGCTCGTCAACAAAGAAAACTACTTCTGTGGGGGTAGACATCATTCTGTCGACACGTAGTTTATGGAGTGTCTGTACCCTCTGTGCTGAAGTCAGCGCTAGTAACATCACCAGTTTCATGGTGAGTTTGTCCAGCTGGAGCCCTTCCATGGGGGACCACGTCCTGAGCAGAGCTAAAACTACCCTGACATCCCAGGTGATATTGTAGCGTGGTGTAGGCGGATTCGTATTGAAAATACCCCGCATGAGCCTGGACACTAGCTTGTTGGATCCCACCTCAATATTGAGGTAGAATGATAGAGCGCTCCTGGCGCTGTTGATGGCACTGTAGCTTAAGTGTTCATCATGGTGCAACCCCGCGAGGAATTCCAGGACGTCGGTTATAGTCACGGCATCGTACGTGATGCGAGAGCGGCTGCAGAAGGCTTCCCACTTCCTGATGTGAGAGCGGTATCTTCGCCTTGTAGACTCTCGGCACGACGCTGCAATGGTATCCATGGTCCGGGTAGAAAGGCCGTATCCAACTAAAGGCCGATTCAGAATCTGCAAGCCAACAAATGTAAATAGCCATGGCAGGGATGTGGCTCCCCTGAAACAGGGTGAGTGACTAATTCTGGGCTACCCTGCAAACGGACCCAAGGTTCACTGAGCGTGTCAAAGACCATCGGATACCACGGCTGTGTAGGCCAGTCGGGTATGATAAGGATGCCCTTGGCACCATCCATCTGAATTTTTCGTAATACCCGACTGATGAGGCAAAACGGAGGGAATGCATAGAAAAAGCAATTCCCCCAGTCTAGCGAGAATGCATCTAATGCTATAGCCCCAGGATCTGGTTCCCACGAGACGTAGGTTGGTACCTGATGGTTCAACCGGGACGCAAAAAGGTCAATGTCCGGTTTCCCAAATTTGGCTGTGATTTTTGCAAAAATTTCAGGATGTAACATCCATTCAATATTATCATTGAACTTGCGTGACCTGGCGTCCGCCACAAAATTAAGCTCACCTGGCAAATAGGTGGCTGAAATCCAAATGTCTCTCTTGACACACCAGAGCCAAATCGAATTAGCCAATTTATCACATGAAACTGACCTGGTACCGCCCATGTGATTTAAATACGCCACCGCTGTGGTGTTGTCTATTTGGAGCCGGACATGTGCTCCAAAGATCTTGGAACAATATGCACGAAGTCCGTGAAACGCTGCAAGCAGCTCCAAATAGTTGATCCCTTGTGATACCAACATTGTATTCTCAAGGGTATCCCATCGGCCCCCACAACTAGAATGTTGATTCGTAGCTCCCCAGCCATCAGAGCTCGCATCAGTTTGTAAGTATATCATCGGTTTCGCCTCAGTAATAGTTTTAAACAAGTTACTAATGTGGCAAACCCACCATCGTAACTCATCCAATGCTGCAGGCGGCAGCTGCATTGATCGATCATAATGACCAGCATGCCGTCGCAGCGCAGCAATCTTGGCTCTCTGCAAGTTTTGATAATGCAGAGGTCCATACCGGGCTGCCGGAAACAAAGCCACAATCTTGCCAATGACAGTAGCTGTGTGACGAATCGATGGTATACGAGTATTGAGTAAATCTGTACACACCTGTGTTACCTCCTCAATTTTGTTAATTGGTATGGTGACTCTCATGCTAATGGAATTCACCTGGAACCCCAGATAATTAATTACCTGGGTGGGGCAGAACTTAGATTTTTCTGGATGAACAATGAACCCAAGCTGTTGGAACAAATTGACCGCAGCTGCAACCCCTTGTAAGATCAATGATTTGGCCGTTTCAAACGTGTCCATTTTAAAATGAGTATATGTTACAAAGTTATTCAGAGTGGTCAGATCAATAATGACTCTACAGCCTCCATCTTTCTTAGGTCGGGTAAAAATATTGGAAACAAATTCAACGGGCTCATGAACCGTTTTCTCTATGACCCCTTTCTGTTCCAACCTTAAAATTTCCTTATAGCCTACGGACTGTTCCGCAGCAACGCGGTACGACGATATGTCGAGCATGCGCGCCGGCGGGCTCTTCACGAAGTCACTCACGTGACTCCGAAATGAAATAGGTTGAGAGGGAAAGATAGATCAGCCAAGATTGAATGGCAGAATAGAACTTATGGACGTACCCCAGCATTTTGTATGTATCTTTGGTATAAACCTGCATCTGCTGTTCCTTCCAACACATTGCAGCTTGACTTCAATGTCTGGTCAATATTACAGGATGGCTGTAGAACTCAATGGTTCAATAGTGCGTTATTTTCACATGTAACTAGGTCCAGTGAAATGTTTTGCCATGGTAATGCTTTGCAGAGTGTGTCTTTATGTTCTGGTCCGAATATCACCCATTTTGTTGCACCAGGTTCATGCCGAGAGTGGAGATTGTACAGAAGCACAACACAGCGGCCCGCCGGCTCTACATCCGAGGTCACAACGGCAAGATCTACCCCTACCTGGTGATGAACGACGCCTGCCTGACCGAGTCTCGGCGGGAGGAGCGCGTCCTGCAGCTGCTGCGGCTGCTGAACCCCTGTCTGGAGAAGAGAAAGGAGACCACAAAGCGACACCTCTTTTTCACAGGTACTGCGGCCCTCAGTGTCATTACTCCCCCTGTAGGTTGACTGACCTCGGCAAATTCCCCCAGTGCGTAGGGAATGGATGAGAATGTGAGTTTAGAAGAACTAATGTGAACGAGTGATCGATGGACTTGGTGGACAGAAGGGCCATGATGTATCTCAGGAACCTTGTCGTATTCGTATTCTGGGGATGACCTTACAATGAGATGTAGCTATTAACTGAGATAATGTTTTGGTGATGTTGATTGCTATTATTTATTGCGCAGCATTTTTACATTAAGTGAGATTCTTAGTTTGTGTTGGTCCGTATGTGTGGATATGGTTTTGTGTGTGTGTATGGAGATCTGTGTGTGTGTGTGTGACTGTGTGGATGGGCCTCTGTGTGTTTGTGCCTGAGTGTGTAGGTCTGTGTGTGTGTGTGTGGGTGGGCCTGTGTGTGTGTGTGTGTGGAGCTGTGTGCGTGTGTATAGTGTGGTGAGTGCTGCTCATAGTTGCCTTGGCCTGGTGTCCAGCCCATGACTGCTGTCTGTTTTCTCACCCAGTGCCACGTGTGGTCGCCGTCTCCCCTCAGATGCGGCTGGTTGAAGACAATCCTTCTTCACTTTCCCTCGTGGAGATCTACAAGCAGCGCTGCGCCAAGAAGGGCATTGAGCATGACAACCCGATATCCCGCTACTACGACAGGCTGGCCACCGTACAGGCCAGAGGGACCCAAGCCAGTCATCAGGTACCACATTCATCAGAGTCTTGTCAGAGAAGTCATTGTTAATTCACAGAGAAGTTATTGTTAATTCACTTACTCACACAATAGACAATAGGTGCAGGAGTGGGACATTCGGCCCTTCGAGCCAGCATCGCCATTCACTGTGATCATGGCTGGTCATCCACATTCAGTACCCCGTTCCTGCCTTCTCCCCATATCCCCTGACCACTATCATTAAGAGCTCTATCTAACTCTCTCTTGAAAGCATCCAGAGAATTGGCCTCCACTGCCTTCTGAGGCAGAGAATTCCACAGATTCACAACTCACTGGGTTAAAAGTTGGTCCCCATCTCCGTTCTAAACGGCCTACCCTTTATTCTTAAACTGTGGCCCCTGGTTCTCGACTCCCCCAACATCGGGAACATGTTTCCTGCCTCTAGTGTGTCCAACCCCTTAATAATCTTATATGTTTCAATAAGATCCCCTCTCATGCTTCTAAACTTCAGAGTGTACAAGCCCAGCCGCTCCATTCTCTCAACATATGGCAGTCCCGCCATCTCGGGAATTAACCTCGTGAACCTACGCTGCATTCCCTCAATAGCAAGAATGTCCTTCCTCAAATTTGGAGACCAAAACTACACACAATACTCCAGGTGTGGTCTCACTAAGGCCCTGTACAACTGCGGAAGGACCTCTTTGCTCCTATACTCAACTCCTCTTGTTATGAAGGCCAACATGCCATTAGCTTTCGTCACTGCCTGCTGTACCTGCATGCTTACTTTCAGTGACTGATGAACAAGGACCCCCAGATCTCTTTGTACTTCCCCTTTTCCCGACTTGACACCATTCAGATACTAATCTGCCTTCCTGTTTTTGCCACCAAAGTGGATAACCTCACATTTATCCACATTAAACTGCATCTGCCATGCATCTTCCCACTCACCCAACCTGTGCAAGTCATCCTGCATCCTCATAGCATCCTCCTCTCAGTTCACACTGTCACCCAGCTCTGTGTCATCTGCAAATTTACTAATGTTACTTTGAATCCCTTCATCTAAATCATTAATGTATATTGTAAATAGCTGCGGCCCCAGCACCGAGCCTTGCAGTACCCCACTAGTCACTGCCTGCCATTCTGAAAGGGACCCATTAATTCATACTCTGTGTTCTGTCTGCCGACCAATTTTCTATCCATGTCAATACCTTACCCCCAATACAATGCTCTAATTTTGCCGACTAATCTCCTATGTGGGACCTTATCAAATGTTTTCTGAAAGTCCAGGTACACTACATCCACTGGCTCTCCCTTGTCCATTTTCCTAGTTACATCCTCAAAAAATTCCAGAAGATCAGTCTAGCATGATTTCCCCTTCGTAAATCCATGCTGACTTGGACCGATCCTGTTATTGCTATCCAAATATGCTGCTATTTCATCTTTTATAATTGACTCCAGCATTTTCCCCACTACCGATATCAGGCTAACTGATCTATAATTCCCTGTTTTCTCTCTCCGGACTTTCTTAAAAAGTGAGATAACATTAGCTACCCTCCGATCCACAGGAACTGATCCTGAACCTATAGAAGATTGGAAAATGATCACCAATGCGTCCACAATTTCTATAGCCACTTCCTTAAGTACCCTGGGATGCCGACCATCAGGTCCTGGGGATTTATCAGCATTCAGTCCCATCAGCATAGGCAGTGGGCAGGTGCTGGAGACCTGCACGGGAAGGTAGACGCTCCCGCCCCCACGAGTCTCGGGCAGATGGGGCTCGTCAGCCTTTGAAGGCAGTTCATCTAGGAGAGGGAAAACTCTAATTTAAAACCTCCACTGCCTTGTGGCCATATGCAGACATGGAAAAGGCTCCTGGAGTAAACCTCAAGAAAATCCGGAGTCGGAGCCCCTAAGGCAGTTTGTCGTTGTCTCCAACCTCGCTCTGGCAGCTCCTGCGACGGCGCTGGTGCCAAACTGTAACGGCCCTGCTGTTCCTTTGCATCGATCAGTGATGTGGAGAGGGGGGGCGTGCTGCATGAGCAACAGCCTGCCCTCCATATGACATCGCCCCAACCAGGATGCATCACTCATGGTCAGTCATGACTGAGGAGGGCCTACTACTACTACTAGTTCCATCGGTCTACCCAACACATTTTCCTGCCGAATGTGAATTCCCTTCAGTTCCTCCATCACCCTAGGTCCTCTGGCCACTAGTACATCTGGGAGATTGTTTGTGTCTTCCTCAGTGAAGACGGATCCAAAGTACCTGTTCAACATTTTCTTGTTCCCCATAATAAATTCACCTGTTTCCGTCTTCAAGGGTCCAACTTTGGTCTTAACTATTTTTTCTTCACATACCTAAAGAAGCTTTTACTATCCTCCTTTATATTCTTGGCTAGCTTCCCTTCATACCTCATCTTTTCTCCCCGTATTCCCTTTTTAGTTACCTTCAGTTGCTCTTTAAAAGTTTCCCAATCCTCTGGCATCTTTGCTATGTTATACTTCTCTTTTATTTTTATATTGTCCTTGACTTCCCTTGTCAGCCACGGTCGCCCCTTACTCCCCTTGGAATCTTTCTTCCTCTTAGGAATGAACTGATGCTGCACCTTCTGTATTATTCCCAGAAATAACTGCCATTGTTGTTCCACTGTCATCCCTGCTAGGGTATCTTCGGCCAGCTCCTCCCTCATGCCTCCATTGTCCCCTTTGCTCAACTGTAATACTGACACTTCCGATTTTCCCTTCTCCCTCTCAAATTGTAGCTTAAAACTTATCATATTATGGTTACTAATAGCTAATGGCTCCTTTACCTCGAGTTCCATTATCAAATCCAGTTCATTACACAGCACTAAATCCAGAATTGCCTTTGCCCTGGTAGCCTCCAGTACAAGTACTCCACAAACTCCCTTTCTTGGGGCCCAGCACCAACCTGATTTTCCCAGTCTACCTGCATGTTGAAATCTCCCTGTAGCATTACCTTTACGACATGCTCATTTTAATTCTTAATTTAACTTGCACCCTATATCCAGGCTACAGTTTGGGGGTCTGCAGATATCTCCCATTAAGGTATTTTTGCCCTTACCATTCCTCAGTTCTATCCATACTGACTCTACATCTCCTGACTCTATGTCACCGCTCGCAAGGGACTGAATTTCATTCCTCACCAACAGAGCTACCCCACCCCATCTGCCCACCCGGCTGTCTTTTCGATAGGACGGATGCTCTTGAATATTCAGTTCCCAGCCCTGGTCCTCTTGCAGCCATGTCTCAGTAACATCATACTTGCCAATTTCTAACTGAGCCTCAAGCTCATCTTCTTTATTTCTCTATGTTCTGGTTCTCGATTCCCCTACTCTTTAAAGTAACAACTTTCCTATAACATGGTGACCAGAATGGAAAACAATACTCTAAATGTGGCCCCACAAATGTCTTGTATAACTGTAACATGACCTCCCAACTTCTGTACTCAATCATGGCTAATCTGGCCTTTAATTTCATTGGCACACCATATTTCTAGCGTACTTAGTTGCTGTACAGAAACACTACCTATACAGAGCTCTTAAATTAGTAAAATATCCAACATGTCACAGTGGCGTCATGAAACCGAGCAATGTGAGGTGTTGGGGCAGGTCACCTAAAGCTTCATCCAGGGGTGGCACAGTAACGCAACGGTAGAGTTGCTGCCTTACTGCGCCAGAGACCCGGGTTTGATCCTGACCTCAGCTGCCATCTGTGCAGCGTTTGTACGTTCTCCTTGTGACACCGTGGGTTTTTTCCGGGTGCTCCGGTTTCCTCCCACACTCCAAAGACGTGCAGGTTTGTCGGTTAATTGGCTTTGGTAAAATTGTCCCTAGTGTATAGAATAGTGTTGATGTACAGGGATTGCTGGTTGGTGAGGACTCGGTGGGCCAAAGGGCCTGCTTCTGCGCTGTATCTCTGGTCTAGAGTAGCTTTTAAGGACGTTCTGAAAGGAGAAGGAAGAGATTTAGGGGGTGAAATCTAGTATTTGGAGCCTCGGTCACTGACTGCATGGTTGGCGATAGTGGGGGCATCGTAGAACTGGTGGGCGAACTCGTGTGTGGCCGATCAATGATCAGCATGGACTAGGTGGGCCGAAGGGCCTGTTTCCACGCATATCAGTCAATCAGCTCATATTATTCACTGGGCAAATAAATGGAATGGAACTGTCATAACCCTGTCATTATTATTCTTCACTTTTACCAGGGCCTGAGCTACAGGAAGAGGTTGAGCAGGCTAGGAATGTATTACTTGGAGCGCAGGAGGATGAGGGGTGATCTTATAGCGTATTAGAACATGAGGGGAATAGATGGGACAGAGCCTACGTTTGACCCATGGAACAAGCTTTCAGAGGATGTAGTTGAGGCAGGTACTATAACAACATTTAAAAGACACTTGGACAGGTGCATGGATAGGAAAGGTTTAAAGGGATACGGGCCAAACGCGGGCAGGTGGGAGTAGTGTAGATGGGACATGTCGGTTGGTGTGGCCAAGTTGGGCCGAAGGTGCTGTTCCCGTGCTGTATGCCTCTCTGAGTCTAAGTGAAGGTGAATAGTCTGAATATCGAGTTGGTAGATACAGTTACAGCTAAAGATTGGATTGTGTTTAACAGCCTAAGGTGACGAAAGAAAGACTTGGATAGGAATTGTGCAAGAATTACAGGTACTATTGCAATGTTTAAGAAACATTTGGACAGGTATGTGGATAGGATAGGTTTAGTGGGATATGGGCAAAAAAACAGGCAGGTGGGACTAGTTTCCATGGGGCATGTGGGTAAGTAGGGCCGAAGGGCCTGTTTCCATGCTGTCTGACTAATTATTTGATATTAAGATTCTGCTATTATGCTGCCGTGCAGTCGACCTGTTGATGAAGTTAGGTATATCAAAGTTGGAATGAGCAACTATGAATGAAGGGGAAATAGACCTTGAATATGGAAATAAGAATAATGGAAGGTTTTGAGTTGCATTGCTACGCTTGCACGTTGAAAAGTGATGATTCAACCAGATTGATTAATGTGGGACCTTGGTCTGTCAACGGGGCAGGGAGCAAGGACGGCTATAATGAGAAATATAATAAGCCATAGATGCATAATCCAGGCGTTGTAAGGCATTTGGAGTTAGATGTTGATGGGACCAGAGTGTAAAGGAGGGGTGGTGGAGGCGGGAGGAGAGGAGGGAAGGGGAGGGAGTGTGGGGAACATAACGACAGGCGTGATATCAGACTGCAAAGGACCACACTTGATTAAGGAGTGCCCTGATCATTGACCTTCAGAGAGGAGTGAGTGCCTGGCAATTGTGTGATAAGATTATGGGTTGATTGAAATATTACCCTCTCCTCCTGGTGGAGAGAGACTGTAGCTTGCAGCCCATCAATTACATTCCTCGTGATATTCGGCAATGAATCACAGTCTTCAGCGCTGGCCCTGGTTTCAAAGTCACCGGTCCCCCAGCAGTCAGTGCCGGTGGTATTTCACTGTCTTTCTTTCCTCCGTGGTTCATTCTCCACCAGCCGAAGGGCGGCACTGTGGCACAGCTGGTCGAGCCGCTGCCTCCCCACGCCAGAGACCCGGGTTCAATCCCGACCCTGGGGGGTGTGTGTGGAGTTTGTCGGTGTGTTTGGTTTGCACGCTCTCCCCGTGACCACGTGAGTCTCCTCTAGGTGCTGTATCTCTAAACTAAACTGAATCGGCACTGTGGCACAGCTGGTAGAACCACTGCCTCGCCACGCCGGAGACCCGGGTTCAATCCTGACCTCGGGCGCACGTGTGTGGAGTTTGCACGTTCTCCCAGTGACAGCGTGGGTTTCCTCCGGGTGCTCCCGTTTGCTCCCACATCTCAAACACGCGTGGGTTTTCGAGTTAATCGGCACTCTGTAAATTGCCCCCTAGTGTGTCGGGAGTGGATGCGAAAGTGGGATAACATCGAACTAGTGTGAACGGGTGATCGATGGGCGGCATGGACTCTGTGGGCCGAAGGGCCTGTTTCCCTGCCGTATCTCTAGTCTAAAGTATGATTCTCAACGAGCAGCAAGGCTCAATCTAACAGCATAATTCAAGGAGTTCAGGAGTGTTGGAGTCACGATCCTCTGAGAATGCTGAACAAAACAATAATCAGTGTCATCTGCACCGCCCGGTGTGGGAGATGCTGTAGATCACAGGCTGAGACCTTCATGTACAGCCGAGCAGGGAACAGTGAGTGATGGTTTCGTTTCATTCAGTTCTCCCAGCTCTTTGAGAATCATACTTTAGAGATAGAGCGTGGAAACAGGCCCTTCGGCCCAACGAGTCGATGCCGACCAGCGATCACCCTCGCACTATCCTACACGCTAGGGACAATTTACACTTTTACTGAAGCCTGCAAACCTGGAGTGTGGAGGAAATCGGACCACCCGGGGATAACCCACGTGGCCACAGGGTGAACATACAAACTCCATATGGGCAGCACCTGTGGTCAGGATCCAACCCGGGTGTCTGGCGCAGTGAGGCACCCGCTCTACCCGCTGCGCCACAGTGCTGCCCCCTATCTGGCCGATGCCGTCATGTACCGTTGCCACTCGCACCTCGTGCTTGTGAAAATCTGTCGCTGGTTTTACCGGACATATCTTGTTCTCCATCTGCTTAACCAAAGAAGAGAAACCTTTCATGCCTCGGGTCGATTACGCTCGCAGCTTAAAACCAATGACATGTCATAGAGCACGGAAACAGGCCCTTCAGTCCAACTCATCCATGCTGGCCAACATGTCCCATCCAAGCTATTCCCATTTGCCCGTGTTTGGCGCGTATCCCTCTGAACCTTTCCTGTCCTGTCCATGTAAGACAATGAACCATTGTGGGCTCCACCATTCCTTTGTCATCAGTGCCGAGCTCTGATTTGTTCTGTACTTTCTCGTCCCTCTAGTTTCCCACTTCCCTGACTCAGTCTGAAGAAGGTTCTCGACCCAAAACGTCACGTATTCCTTTACTCCAGAGATGCTGTCTGACCCTGCTTAAAGCACACGGTATTGGGGGTTCAGTATTGATGTGGATAGAGAACTGGCTGGCAGACAGGAAGCAAAAGAGTAGGAGTGAACAAGTCCTTTTCAGGATGGCAGGCAGTGACTAGTGGGCTACCGCAAGGCTCAGTGCTGGGACCCCAGCTATTTACAATATATATTAATGATTTGGACGAGGGAATTAAATGCAACATCTCGAAGTTTGCGGATGACACAAAGCTGGGGGGGCAGTGTTAGCTGTGACGAGGATGTTAGGAGGCTGCAAGGTGACTTGGGTAGGTTGCGTGAGTGGGCAAATGCATGGCAGATGCAGTATAATGTGGATAAATGTGAGGTTATCCACTTTGGTGGCAAAAACAGGAAAGCAGACTATTATTTGAATGGTGACCGATTAGGAAATGGGGAGATGCAACAAGACCTGGGTGTCATGGTAGACCAGTAATTGAAAGTAGGCGTGCAGGTGCAGCAGGCTGTGAAGAAAGTGAATGGTATGTTGGCATTCATAGCAAAAGGATTTGAGTACAAGAGCAGGGAGGTTCTACTGCAGTTGTACAGGGTCTTGGTGAGGCCACACCTGGAGTATCGCGTACAGTTTTGGTCTCCTAATCTGAGGAAAGACATTCTTGCCATAGAGGGAGTACAGAGAAGGTTCACCAGACTGATTCCTGGGATGGCAGGAGTTCCATATGAAGAAAGACTGGATAGACTCGGCTTGTACTCGCTGGAATTTAGAAGATTGAGGGGGGATCTCATAGAGACTTACAAAGTTCTTAAGGGGTTGGACAGGCTAGATGCAGTAAGATTGTTCCCGATGTTGGGGAAGTCCAGGACAAAGGGTCACAGTTTAAGGATAAGGGGGAAGTCTTTTAGGACCGAGATGAGAAAATCATTTTTCACACAGAGAGTGGTGAAGCTGTGGAATTCTCTGCCACAGAAGGTAGTTGAGGCCAGTTCGTTGGCTATATTTAAGAGGGAGTTAGATGTGGCCCTTGTGGCTAAAGGGATCAGGGGGTATGGAGAGAAGGCAGGTACGGGATACTGAGTTGGATGATCAGTCATGATCATATTGAATGGCGGTGCAGGCTCGAAGGGCCGAATGGCCTAATCCTGCACCTATTTTCTATGTTTCTATGACCCGCTGAGTTATTCCAGCATTTTGGGTGTAACTTCCATGTACCTATCTAAGTGTCTAAAAATGCTGTTATAGTACCTGCCTCAACTATGTCTTCTGACTGCTCGTTCCACATACCCACCACAGAGAGTGAAAATCATGCTCCTCTCACCTTAAGCCCATGTCCTCTGGTTTTTGCATGCAGCATTGTTGGTGAATTTGTCAATTTTTCACAAAAGTATTTACCCTGTAACATTTCTGGGGATCTGTGTTCTTCACAAGAAGGGCCAGTTAAAATGTGCAGTCAGGCAACGGGGCAAATGAGAATCTCGCTTGAAAGGGCACATCCCAAAGTGGTGGAGGCATCTTGGTTGGCACGGGCAAGTTGGGCCGAAGGGCCTGTTTCCACGCTGTATGACCCTCTGACGTGCGGCTTTCTAGGTTAATTGTCCCCAGTGTGTCAGGAGTGGGTGAGAAAGTGAGATAACATAGAACTAACGTGAACGAGTGATCGATGGTCGGCGTGGACTCGATGGGCCAAAGGGCATGTTTCCATGTTGTATCTTTCAAATAAAAACTAAACGTGAATCACTGGACTGTTGATCATGTATGTTTTAAAGTGGAACTCCGTACTCTACTGATAAAACAAAAATGTTGTGCCTTTTAAATTTTTCGTGTGTTTTTTTTTCCTGATTTAAGGTTTGGACAAAGTGCCTGTTGAAGCCCCATGTACAATTGCACATGTGTCTCACTGCGTGCGGTTTGGCATTTAGTGCTGTCGTTAAACGAGAGCTGCATTTCCAGTGTGCATGTGCCTTTGCGGGGAGTGGGGGTTTGCGATTCATCGGTGGGGCCTTGGTTTGGGGCGGGAGGGGTTAACGAGTGTGGAAAAATAATTAAAACTCCAAAAAAAACAAACGGGAGTATACACTGGGCAAACCAGTAATATACTATCTCCGTTGAAATAAACGGATCGCCCGAAAGGTTACATACCGCAGTTATTTAGCAAACCATCCTATCACCAATTAGAGAGTGGTCCAGAGCTACTATCTACATCACCGGAGACCCTTGGACTATCTTTAATCGGACTTTACTGGACTTTATCTTGCAGTAAACATTATTCCCTTTATCCTGTATCTGTACACTGTGGACGGCTCGATTGTAATCATGTGTTTCCGCTGACTGCAAGTCCTGAGTGACGGATCGCACGCCACAAAAACGCTTTTCACTGTACTTCGGTACACGTGACAACAAACTAAACTAAATTCATAAGTCCTTGGAGTAGAATTAGGCCATTGGGCCCATCGTCTACTCTGCCATTCCATCATGGCTGGTCTATCTTTCCCTCTCAACCCCATTCTCCTGCCTTCTCCCCATAACCCCTTGACGTAGGTTAATGATGTAAATTGATTATGTAGGTTGTCTGCCGGATGATGCCTGACCCGCTGAGTTCCTCCAGCATTCGGTGTTTTGTTCAGGAGTCTCGGGTCTGTAGTTGCTGGTGTCTCTCTGTGTCCATTGCTTGTGCGTGAAGGGCCAGCACACTGAACGACATGTCCCGCTGTCTGCCTGCAGGTTTTGCGTGACATCCTGAAGGAGGTGCAGGGTAACATGGTGCCTCGGAGCATGCTGAAGGAATGGGCGCTGCACACCTTCCCCAACGCCACCGACTACTGGACCTTTCGCAAGATGTTCACCATTCAGCTGGCCCTCATCGGCTTTGCGGAGTTTGTCCTCCACTTGAATCGCCTTAACCCGGAGATGCTGCAGATTGCACAGGTATGAGGCATCCCCACCCAAAATGTCACCTTGCTTTGGTTTAGTTTGGGTTGGTTTAACAGCGCAGAAACAGGCCCTTCGTCCCACCGAGTCCCCGGCAACTAGTGATCACCCCGTACACTAGCACTATTCCACACACTAGGGCCAATTTACAATTTTTACCGAAGCCAATTAATGTACAAACCTGCATGTCTTTGGAATGTGGGAGGAAACCGGAGCACCCGGAGAAAACCCACGCGGTCACGGGGAGATTTACAAACTCCATAGTCAGGATCGAACCTGGGTCTCTAGCGCCGTAAGGCAGCAACTCTACCACTGTGTCACTAAGCCACCCCCAACGAGGGGTCCCGACCCAAAATGTCACCTATCAACGTTCTCTAGAGATGCTGCCACTGATTTACTCCAGCACTTTGTGTCCTTTTGTGTAGACCAGCATCTGCAGTTCCTTTTGTCCCTCCTTACTATATCCACTGCCTTGTCAATGGTGCTTAAGAAGGAACTGCAGATGCTGGAAAATCGAAGGTCGACAAAAGTGCTGGAAAAGCTCAGCGGGTGCGGCAGCATCTATGGAGCGAAGGAAATAGGCAACGTTTCGGGCCGAAACCCTTGGGGTTTCGGCCCGAAACGTTGCCTATTTCCTTCGCTCCATAGATGCTGCCGCACCCGCTGAGTTTCTCCAGTACTTTTGTCTACCTTGTCTACTTTTGTCCAGCTTTGCCCAGCACTTTTGTCTACCAATGATGGGTCTGTAATGTCACGTGCCTCGATACAGTGCAATTCATATTTTTGCCTACAATTCAATACAAAGACCGTAGAGCAGTGCAGGTGATAGATGGTCAGCGTGGACTCGGTGGGCAGATGGGCCTGTTTCCATGCTGTATCTCTAAACTAAACATAAATCAACTATTCTTGCACTACAGTTGTGGCACTTGTACCGAGGCATCGACCTAGGTTATCAAGGGATATGGGGAAAAAGCAGGAATGGGGGGGGGTACTGATCTTGGATGATCAGCCACGATTGAAGGCCGAATGGCCGACTCCTGCATCTATTTTCTATGTTTCCATGAGTATGCTGATGTCTAGTATGATTTTACTGGCACAGATAGGGTAGACAGTCAGAACATTTCTCAGCATGGAAAGAGGACCTTCGGCCCGCCGTGCTGACCATCTATTCACACCAATTCTATTTAACGTACTTTCGCATCCACATCCTACACACTAGGGGCAGTCCAGAGGCCTATTAACCCGAACCATCCTATCAACAAGTAGAGAGCGGTCCTGATTTACTATCTACTTCATTGGAGACCCTTGAACCATCTTTAATTGGACTGACTATACTGGACTTTATCTTGCACTAAACGTTAATCCTTTTGCCCTGTATCTCTACACTGTGGACGTCTCTATTGTAATCGTGTACAGTCTTTCCTCTGACTGGTTAGCACGCAACAAACAACCTTAACCTTAACCTCAAGAAACCATAGCAGAGATAGGGTAGACAGTCAGACCTTTTTCCCAGAATAGAAATATACTGAAGGTGGGAGGGGGAAAGTTTAAAGGAGCTTTGTATGTTCATCATCACAGGCTGTTTCATTGTACAGGTCCACCAGCGATTTTCCCACAACTGGTGGTCCGGCACTTCCTTTAATCTGGTCAAAATTGCGAGAGCGCACTTGAAATCCACCCAGGAGTCCCGCCCCCCGTAAATGTGGTGCCTAGGCCGGGTGAGGCGACAGATCTCGACCTCATCGTGACTTCCGCGGCCGATCGGCGCGTCGATTTTGCCCCCTGTGGCCGGGGTTCTGGAACTCGGGCCCGGCCAGAGCCGGCAGATACTGTTCCCCATGGCCAACTTTGCCGGCCGGTATTGTGCGCCCCCAAGCCCAGCCCCGGCGGCCGAGGTGGACCATTCCGGTTCCGCTGGACTCCTGTCGGAGGCCGTGATCTCCGTCGGTCCGGCAAAACGGATAATCCAGACGGGCTCCAGAACCAAGGGGTGCCTGAACAACGACAGTGAACCTGCATTAACACAGCCCGCGAATCCCACTCCTCCCTGCATTCACTGCCGCCTGTTCTACAGTAGCTGCCAGTCTGCACCAAATGTCCACCGCAGACGAGTTTTGAATCAATACAGTGCAAGCCACTGCTTATCCAATCGAGGAGGATCAGTGCACTAAATGGTTAGCTGCCCGCTCCTCTCCTCGTAACAGAAATGTCAATAATTTTCATTTTATAAGAAGTAACTAAACTGATGGAAATCTCCAGTGATCAATGTGAGCTGGTGTGTTTATTTGAAATAGCAGTTGTGAACCAGCTCCATCGCTCTTAATCCACTGAATCCCACCGATTAAACACTTACAACGAATCGATCGGCCAAAAGTCGGTTTCGGACTTCTAGGATGCTCGGGGTTACGGAACACTTCCTTCCATTGTCTTTAGACTTTCGAGATACAGCACGGACACAGGCCCTTCGGCCCGCTGAGTCCTGCTGACAAGCGATCACCCCGTACATTAGCATTGTCCTACACACCAGTGACAATTTACAGAAACTAATTAATAACCGACAAACCTGTACGTCCTGTGTGGGAGGAAAGTGGAGCACCCGGAGAAAGCCCACGTGGTCACGGGGAGAATGTACAAACTCCGTACAGACAGCACCCGTGTCTCTGGAGCTGTAAGGCAGCAGCTCTACCGCTGCGCCACCGTGCCGCGCCGACGTGAGGTATTTGTTTGAAAGCGGAACGCAGCATTATGTGGAGAAAATTGAACAGAGAACCGCACAGCACAGGAGCAGGCCCTTCTGCCCACAGTGTCCGTGCCAAACATGATACCAACTTCAACTAATTTACCCTTCACGTGACCCATATCCACAACGGTTACCTTAGACGACTTCCGAGGCTAACTTTGCGAGCCGGTATCTGGGCCCTCTGGCGGCCTAGTCAGACCATTCCCGTACCGTTGGACTCCACTCGGAGGCCGGGATCTTGGTCCGGCAAAACCAAAAATCCGACAAGGCTGTGAATCCAAGGGACCTGTACAGTATTTGCTGTTTTTGCTGTGTGGGTGTGTGTGTCCATGTCTGTGTGGGTGTGTGTGTCCATGTCTGTGTGGGTGTGTGTGTCCATGTCTGTGTGGGTGTGGGTGTCCATGTCTGTGTGGGTGTGTGTGTCCATGTCTGTGTGGGTGTGTGTGTCCATGTCTGTGTGGGTGTGTGTGTCCATGTCTGTGTGGGTGTGTGTGTCCATGTCTGTGTGGGTGTGTGTGTCCATGTCTGTGTGGGTGTGTGTGTCCATGTCTGTGTGGGTGTGTGTGTCCATGTCTGTGTGGGTGTGTGTGTCCATGTCTGTGTGGGTGTGTGTCCATGTCTGTGTGGGTGTGTGTGTCCATGTCTGTGTGGGTGTGTGTGTCCATGTGTGGGTGTGTGTGTCCATGTCTGTGTGGGTGTGTGTGTCCGTGTCTGTGTGGGAGTGTGTGTCCATGTGTGTGTGGGAGTGTGTGTCCATGTCTGTGTGGGAGTGTGTGTCCATGTGTGTGTGGGAGTGTGTGTCCATGTCTGTGTGGGTGTGTGTGTCCATGTCTGTGTGTGTGTGTCCATGTCTGTGTGGGTGTGTGTGTCCATGTCTGTGTGGGTGTGTGTGTCCATGTGTGTGTGGGTGTGTGTGTGTGCGGGTTCTGATCCGTTGATGTGTTGCACTGCAGGACACGGGGAAGCTGAACGTTGCCTACTTCAGGTTTGACATCAACGACTCCACGGGTGATCTAGACGCCAACCGCCCTGTGCCCTTCCGGCTCACACCAAACATCTCCGAGTTCCTCACCACCATCGGCGTCTCCGGCCCCCTCACCGCCTCCATGATCGCCGTCGCCAGGTGCTTTGCTCAACCCAACTTCAAGGTAAGCCTCGCTCACGCCCTCCTCACTTGCTTTCCCCCCTAGACTGTGGAACAGCATCCCTCTTCTCATCACAACTGCCCCCTCCTTTGACTCTTTTAAATCTAGACTTATAACTTATTTCTACACACAAGCGTTTCCTGAGGTCCTCTGAGGGAGTGCTGTATGTATGTATTGTTAGATCTATGTACCACTGTATGTAGCACGTTAGTACCTGCACTGATGTAAAGCACTTTGCTATAGAAATAAAATTGACGACTTCCCCCCCCCCCCTCTCTTCCTTCCCCCCCCCTCTTCCCCCTCTCCCTCAACCCCCCTCTCGTCCCCCTCCCCTCTCTCTTTCCCCCCTTCTCTCTCCCCCTCTTCTCCCCGTCCTCCACTACCCCGGGTCCATGACTTTTCTACGCTTCACAATCCTTCTGCGACCTCTCATTGGAAAATGATGAGCTTTATTGAATTTTAATCAGACTGAAAACAAGACTGTGGTGTGTCGGGGGCAGTCAGATGGCCAACGTTTCTGCTTAGCAACCCGTCACATTTAATCTTCTCTTTACTGAAGCTTCCTGTGTTGCTGGTGGGATGACCAGGGTTGTCAGAACCGCTCGCCGTCAACCCCCCCCCCCCCCCCCCCCCCCCAACCCTTCACTAGCCGCAGACCCTCGTGCAACACCGTGTCTCCCCGTGTAAGGCACTGTCTCCCCGTGTAAGGCACTGTCTCCCCGTGTAAGGCACTGTCTCCCCGTGTAACGCATTGTCTCCCCGTGTAACGCACTGTCTCCCCGTGTAACGCAGGTGGACGGCATCCTGAAGGCGGTGCTGCGTGACGAGATCATCGCCTGGCACAAGAAGACGCAGGAGGACACGTCGTCACCGCTGTCGGCAGCCGGGCAGCCGGAGAACATGGACAGCCAGCAGCTGGTGTCACTGGTGCAGAAGGCAGTGACCGCCATCGTCACCCGCCTGCACAGCCTGGCCCTGTTTGAGGGCGGGGAGAGCAAGGTCAGCACGCTGGTGGCTGCTGCCAACAGCCTGGACAATCTGTGCCGCATGGACCCAGCCTGGCACCCCTGGCTCTAGACCCCCTCTCTCACCCCCACCCCGTGCCCACTGCCCTCGCTGGGCCCAGCCTGGCACCCCCGGATCTGCACCCCCCGCTCCCCCACCCCTCTCTTGCCCCTCCTCTCTCCGGGAGGAAGGAGAAGAGAGAGGGGCGGGGAGGGGGGAGGGGAGGGGACAGGAAAGACAAGCACATGAGCGGCAGAGGGAAGGGTTACCCCTTCGAGTGTTCGCTTAAATGCCAGGCAGGTATTGAAAGCAAAGAGGAGTGGGGGGGGGGGGGGGGGGGGATTAAAGCAAACACAGGTTTACTTCAAAGCTAGCACACAAATGTGAACAAACTGGGGTAGGGTTAGAGAGAGAGTGAGTGAGAGAGAGAGTGAGAAAGAGAGAGTGGGGGTGAATCACAAGGTCCGAATCTTGAAGTCGGTGCCACTTGTCGTGTCCACAGTATTCTTCCATGGTCTGTAAGTTTCAAGGAGAATGTGAATGAACAGAAGCTTTCCAAAGTGAGGGACCGAGCTGGAGAAGAAGCAGTGTGTAAAATGCAGGCAGCTAACTCCCTGGTTCCAGAGTCATGGTGCTTTTTAACAGTTGCGTACCTGCCCTGAGAGGAGACGTTGCAGCTTGGGAGGACTGCCTTCCCCGTGGGCCAGCGGCAAGCGGGCCTGTCTGGACAGACCGGCAGCTGAATGTAGATAGTTGGCTGCTCTCATTGTGATTTTCCTCCTTGTAGCATTCTGTAAAAAGAGAGGGTGCGTTGTTCATTCATTCCCCAGTGGGAACGTTGATGGGGATTATCAGCGTAAAACACAAAGTGCTGGAGGAACTCGGTGTCTCAGGCAGCATCTGTGGAGGGAATGAACAGCCTGAAGAACGGGTCCCGACCCAAAACGTTGCCGTCCACTCCCTCCGCAGATGTGGGCAGCATGGTGACGCAACGGTAGAGCCGCTGCCTCACAGCGCTACAGACTCGGGTTCGATCCTGACCTCGGGTGCTGTCGGTGCAGAGTTTGCACATTCTCCCTGTAACCTCATGGGGTTTCTCCGGTTTCCTCCCACCCTCCAGGTTTGCTGGTCAATTGGCTTCTGTAAATTGTCCCTAAAGTGTAGGATAGAACTAGTGTACCGGGGGGGGGGGGGGGATGAATGGTCGGCACGGACTCTGTGGGCCGAAGGGCCTGTTTCTGCGCCGTGCAGGTCCACCACCGATTTTCCTGAACCCTTGGGTTCCAGAGCCTTTCTGGATTATCCGTTTTTCCGGACCAACAGAGGTTGACAACCTCGAAGGGGCCGAGATGCCGGCTTGCAAAGTGGGAATGGATCTGCTGGCTCCGGCCGGGCCGGAGTTCCAGAGCCCAGGCCGCATGGGGCAAATTCCATCGGCCGCGGAATTCCCGACGAGGTCGAGATCGGCTGGAGATGCCGGACCACCAGTTGCCAGGAATAGCCAGTGGCGGACCCGCATCTAAAGTGAACTAAAATAAAATGCTGCCTGACCCACTGAGTTCCTCCAGCACTTAGTGTTTAGCTCAAGGTTCCAGCACCTGCATTTCTGTCAGGATCATCAGCGTGGATGCCAGAATATTTGAGTATTTTTCAGACTCCCCTGTCTCCTGTTTAATAACCCTCCACCAAGTGTTTGTGTGGGAGGGTTTGCAGGCAGGTGGAAATGTCTTCATAAGGAATGTCCGCTCACTGATGGAGGTCACTGTCAGTCCCGTAACACGTGTAATATTTGTAGCTCAGTCTGACCATTCTTTTGTAATTTATGGATTTTTATTTCGACTTTTTAAAAACAAAATATTTGGATGCTTTTTCAACCAATGCTTTGAAAATCTTCCATGATGTTTAAGAGAATTGCATTTCTGTACAGATCTTTTTGGAATAAAATAAACTTTTTTGTAATGAAAGATGCTTGGACTGATTTGCGTGTTCTCCAAAGGGTCGCTGGGTAAGTAGTCGAGACCCAAGTGTTTAATTGTCATCTGTATCGAAAGCTGAGCAATGAAATTCTTGAGCCCCTATCCCACTCTACGAGGTAATTCGCGAGTTCTCCCGCGCTTTCCACTAATTCGAACTCGGAGAATGTCCGTAGGAGTTCGTGGATGCCTCGTCGCGGCTCGTAATGCTAACTGTAGGTATAAAAAGTAACCATTTTTTTTCACCGTGAGTATTTTTTTACTCACGGACATTTTTTGCAGGGATGAAAAAATGTCACGAGTTACCGGATGTCCCAACTATCTACCGTTAGCATTGCGAGCTGCTACGAGCCATCCACGAACTGCTACGGACATTCTCCGAGTTCGAATCGGGGGAAAACTCGGGGGAACTCGTGAATTACCTCGTACAGCGGGACAGGGGCTTTACTTGCAGCTGCATGACAAGGGCACACCACTCATCTTGAAGATACAGAGGATCGCCTCTCTCCTCTTGAAATCGGCCCTTTGCCCAGAGCCCGCCACCGTTGCCGACTCCCTCCACCCTCCTCCCCGGTTCCCGGTCTTCATGGTTGAGCAGGATACTAACCTCGGTTCTCGATTCCCCCAAATCTATGCAAGAGAAACTGTGCGACTACCCGATCCATTCCTCTCACGATTTTGAAACGATAGTGCCAAAAAATGATGCCGTTAAAGTGATCTCCTCTGCCTGCATCGGATCCCTGTCCCTCCCTTTGCTGCCTATCTGCCTCGGAGCTGTGGGGCTGAAGCAGAGGCAATAATGCTCCCAACTGGCCCCACCGCCCTTTAGCTCCAGGACCTGTTTGCTCGCTCCTCAAGATGTGGCCTGATTTATTTTGGTGACAGAAAGATGATTGCATTCAACTTCCCCGTCTTCATTTCCACCAGCTCTCTCTCTCGAGCTGTCACTGTCTGGAAATTCATTTAATATTGATTACCGCAAGCCGTCACGGTTCAGTGGCAACGTTATGTGGGAGTGGCAGACAGACAGAGGCCCCAGCTTGTAGACTCTATCAAACATGGCAAGTCCCGAGTGTGAATCTTCCCTCCCAGTGCCTAAACACCTGGGAAGCAAAAGGAAGGTGCGTTTTTGTACTGCCTTCCGGTCCCGGCTCCTAAAACAGCCAACAACATGGTGGCATGGTGGCGCGGCAGCAGAGTTGTTGCTTTACAATGCCAGTGACCCTGGTTTGATCCTGACCCCGTGTGCTGTCTGTACGGAGTTTGCACGTTCTCCCTGCACCCACATGGGTTTTCTCCGGGTGCTCCAGTTTCCTCCCACACTCCAGACGTGCGGGTTTGTTGGTTAATTGGCTTCTGTAAATTGTCACTAAAATGTAGGATTGAACTAGTGTACGGGTGATCGATGGCCTGCGCGGACATGGTGGGCCGAAGGGCCTGTTTCTGCGCTGTGCAGATCCACCACCGATTTTCCACGTTTGCACGTTCTCCCTACGACCACGTGGGCTTTCTCCGGGTGCTCCGGTTTCTTCCCACACTCCAAAGACATACAGGTTTGTAGGTTAATTGGCTTCAGTAAAATTGTAATGGTCCCGCTGATTGAAAATGCTGCCTCTCAGGTTTGTATTAAAACTTAGTGTGTGGGATAGACCTGGTGTAGGGGTGGTCGTTGGTCAACGTGGACTCGATGGGCAGAAGGGCCTGTTTCCACGCTGTATCTCTAAACCAAACTAATCATTCGTAGGTCTGATCGGATCCAACCTTGGCAGTGTGATTATTTTTCCCCCATGTCTTGTCTACATATGGTTTTATTTTTAATTGAACAAATCTTGTCTGAAGCAATAAGCCTAGATGTGACATGGGTCACCCACATGCCTCAGAAGCTCCCCATTGGAGACCCAGGCCTCATCTCAATCCTTCATCCTCCATCAACTTTAACAACGACAAAAAAATCCTCCAGAGCCCCTCTCAGTGGCTCCAACCTGTCACAGCTCGTCTGAATTTCCATACCGAGAATATACTTCAAAGTCAGTCTCCATGGGAACCCCTGCTCTGGGGCAGAATTCCTCATAGCTTAGAATCCAATATTTAGCAGATTCTGGAATTCTTGTTGAGCGGTGATAATAGATTGCACAAATCAGATTGTGTTTTGGTTATTGGCACAAAATGCCGGGAGGGAGAACTCAGGGGGTCAGGCAGCATCTGTGGTGGGAAACGCATAGACGATGTCTCGGGTCAGGACCTACCTTCAGACTCTGCCCATTTACCTCCACAGATGGATAGGACATGTTTAGAGGCCTATGGGCCAAGCGCGGGCAGGTGGGATGAATACACCTTACATTACGCTTGGGCAGCTTACAACCCAGCGGTATGAACGTTGATATCTTTAATTTCAAGTAACTCCTGCATCCCCTCTCTTCCACTCATCCCTGGGATGGTGGGACTGTCATATGAGGAAAGATTGAAAAGACTAGGCTTGTATTCACTAGAGTTTAGAAGGATGAGGGGGTTTCTTATAGAAACATATAAAATTATAAATGGACTGGACAAGCTAGATGCAGGAAAAATGTTCCCAATGTTGGGCGAGTCCAGAACCAGGGGCCACAGTCTTAGAATAAAAGGGAGGTCATTTAAGACTGAGGTGAGAAAAAG